>JASTWK010000874.1:0-70009 GCA_030770225.1 Temnothorax unifasciatus
AGGAAATGGGACACTGGGTATAGGCAATGGAATATTTCGAGAAATCAGCGAAAGTTATTTAGTAGCTAGAAAATATATCTCCTATACTCAGATACAACTGCGGGGGCGGGGGGGAGGGGTCCCCCGCGGGGGAACGCCATAAGAGATGGGCGAGGGGGGTCCGGGAGGAGCAGGTGGTGGGGGGCCGGTTTTGAGAAAAGGTGTCTTAAGCCGAGCTCAGCACTTGGGTACCCTGAGGGGGGTTCGGGAGGGGGGGTCGGTCTTAAGAAGAGGTGTCTTAAGCCGAGCTCAGCACTTGGGTACCCGGGAGGGGGGTCGGGAGGGGGGGTTACCGGCGGTACGAGGATGGGTGGGAGCGTCGTCGATCGTGGCGCGGCGCGCACTGACGGTTCGCGCGCTTTTTCGTCCCAACCGGGCGGGCCGGACGCGCTTTTCCGCTCCCCCCACCGAAAATCGCGCTTCTTCCTCCCGCGAGAGGGAGCGTCGATCGCGACGTCGCGCGTATCTTTGTCTCGGCGGGCCGGACGCGGGTTTCCGGCCCGTCTCTGCGCATCGAGAGAGATAGAGAGAGGCGATACCGCTCTCTTCGTTCACCCTAATCGTGCGTTTTCGCGAATATTTTTTTTCAGCGCGCGCCCGAACTTCGCGCTCGAGGTCGCTCTCGTCGTTTCCTCCCTTTGTTTTTTCCTCGGACGACGCGGCGAGCGGTCGTCGTTTTCTTTTCCGGGAAAGAGTTTTATCCGGGCGTGGAAAACCAAACGTTGAGATAACGAACGCGTATAAATCGAGTTCGCTCGAGACGGCGCGGCAAACGGTGACGGACAAACGTATCGAGAGAGAGTGGTGCGAATAAGTTAATTTTATAATTTTTTTTAAACGCGGTATGAGCGACGAGTGCGCGGAACTCTGCGAACCGGCGCGCGCGAAGAGAAAAAATCGGGGGAAATCGATCCGCGAACGGCCGGTGAGCAATTGGTGCGGATCGAACGTGCGGTCGATCGACGTGACGAGATACGTGATCCGTCGCGAAATCGGAATCGCCGATCCTCGGTCGCATCGAAAATCTCTCGACTTTAAATTATTTTGGGAAAAAATAGAGGCAATCGTACCCATTTTCTCGTCGTCGGATTCGGACGACGAACAATAGTTTTTTTTTGACGCGGTACGCGCGACGAGCACGCGGAACTCTGCGAACCGGCGTGGCTAAAAATTAGAAACGTCGCGAAGATCGGCGAACCGCTTGCTACAGCGATACGTTGCTGTATAATTTATTTCAGGGAATGTAGTTCCTCCCTATGATTTCGACGCGCAATCGCGAATGAACGATCGCCTTTATCGCTCGCCCGAGGAATCGGACGGCGAACTGCGTTGCCGCGAGCCCATGCCCGCGTTCTCGTCGGATTCGGACGACGAATCGGCGAGTCTCGAAACGTCGTCGTCGTCGTCGAACGCGCGCGAGTTTGTGGTGGTGAAGGAGAACGCGCGATGGAACCTGGCGACTCACCATCTGCGGAGAGAGATAGGAGCGCGAACCGCGCGCGAGCGCGCGTGGATAGAGACGACGATGGCGATTTCCCCCAGGGCGCGCGATTACGTGCGTAGATTGCCGCTCGAGTATTATCTTTATTATCAAACGGTGTTTGGAGGAGAGAGGATACGCAGGCTTCAAACCCACAGGTCTCGTCGTCTCTTCGATCGAGTGAAATTCAACGTTCCCGAGGGCGAAAGGCCCTTCTGGGTAGAATGCAGAAAGAGTGCGACGAGTTGCTCGCCGCGGACGTCCGCGACGCGGACGGGTACCGCGAGTGGAGGCGACGATGCGACGAGTGTCTCCGGCTCTTGCGGGAGAGCTGTCGAGTCGGACGTTCCGGAGGGCGAGGAAACACCGGAGTCGTGAGCGCTCAGGTGGCTCGAATAGCGCGACTGGAAGGTTCGAGGGAGGATCTGCGTCGGCGATTCGAACGCGCCGTGGGTGCCGGTTTGGACGGTGGGGGTGCCGGTAGCAGCAGCGGCGGCGGAGGATTGCCGTGGGTCGAGATCGATACGGCGTTCCAAAGTCGCGTGCTCACCGGCGTCGCGATGAACTCGACGCACATCGAACCCGCGCGATTTCTCGAGGACGCGAAGGGCACCGTGCTCGAAAAGGTGCGGGATAATTTGAACAAGCACACGTGCCTGAAGGTCAATGTCATGTTCAACGGAGAATTCGTAGCGGGCGACAAGATCGACGCGAAGAGCGTCGTCACGAGGAACGAGCAGCTCTTCCAAGCGTCCGATCTGAGCGAGTGGTACGACAGGCGCGCGCGCGACGCGATTCTAGCGGGGTTGGAAGAATTTCAGGAGCGCGACAGCGGATGGGCGTTGTCGCGAATACTGAACCTAACGGTGAACGTTAACAAGTGTAATCCCATGCGCGTGGGATGTTGGACGGAGATACCGCTAGGTATAAGACGCAAAAAAGCGGTGGTGAACGTGCTTTCGAAGAACGATGAGTGTTTCGCGCGCGCGGTGGTCGCGGCTCTGTATCCCGCTCAGCGGAACCCCGAACGATGCGCTTCGTATCCCGATTACGCGACGGTGCTGAATCTCGACGGGATCAAGTTTCCCATGGATCTGAAACACATCGGAAAGTTCGAACGTCAGAACGACGTATCGATCAACGTATTCACCACTCGGAAAGAGATCGGAAAGAAAAAAGATAAGTACGGACGGGGCTCCGACGACGACGCGATCGTGCCTCTGCGGTTGACCGACGACAAGAGGGACAGACACGTGAATCTACTGTATCTGCGCGGCGCCGTAAACAGGGGTCATTTCGCCTGGATAAAGAATCTGTCGAAATTGGTGAATTCGCAATTGACCGTGAGCCGTTGCGCGAAGCACGTTTGCGATCGGTAAGTGGGGAAAAAAAAAACTTGAGGAACGAGGAAACGACGATATGCTATTTAATGTATATAACATATTAATCGCACGCACCTTAATTCGCAGATGTCTACATTATTTCTATACGCGGGACAAGTTGGCCGCTCACAGCGTCGACTGCGGCCGAATGAACGACTGCGCGATCGTTCTTCCGAACGAGGACGATAAGTGGCTGTCGTTCGAAAATCACGACAGAAAGGAGCGACTCCCCTTCGTGGTGTACGCGGATCTGGAGTGTCTTCTCGAGCCACGGGAGAGGGAGAACGCCGAAGGGGGTGCGAGAGCGGAAAGATACGCTTATCAGCGTCACGTACCGTTCAGCCTGGGCTATTATTTGTGCTGCACCTACGACGATACCGTATCCGCGTACAGATATCGTCGCGGCGAGGACTGCGTTTCGTGGTTCGTCAACGAGCTTCGCGTTCTCGCGCGTCGCGCCAAGATTAAATTCTCCACCAATATATCTATGGTGGAACTTACGGCGGACGAAAAACGCGAATTTCAGTGCGCGACGCATTGTCACGTGTGTCGAAAAATATTCAAACCGGAGGACAAGCGTATGCGAGATCACTGTCATCTAACCGGACGTTACAGAGGTCCGGCGCACGCTCGTTGCAATCTGAATTACAGAAACGTGTACGTGATTCCCGTGTTCTTCCACAATCTCTCGGGTTACGACGCGCACTTCATCGTCGAGAAAATCGCCAACGATTTCGAGGGTGGGGTCGAGCTCCTACCGCTCACGAAGGAAACCTACATATCGTTCGCGAAGACCGTTAAGGAGACGCAGACGGAAGGCACGTGGGATCGGTACGTCAAGCTGCGATTCGTGGACTCGTACAAATTTTTAACCGCGAGTATCGAAACCTTGGCGTCCTATCTGAGCAGGGACAAGCTGAGAATAACGCGCTCGGAGTACGCGGATTTGAGCACGGAGGATCTCGATCTTCTCACTCGCAAGGGAGTATTTCCGTACGAGTACGTCGACAGCCTGGACAAGTTGCGGGAGAGCGAGCTTCCACCGCGCGAGGTCTTTCACAGCTCCCTGACCGACGAGACCGCGAGCGAGAGCGACTACGAGCACGCGACGAGGGTCTGGCGACGTTTTCGCGTGCGAGATCTCGGCGAGTACAGCGATCTCTATCTCAAGACCGACGTGCTCCTTCTGGCGGATATCTTTGAAAATTTTCGGGACACCTGTATGGCGAGTTACGGGCTCGACCCCGCGTATTATTACACGTTGCCGGGGTACACGTGGGACGCCATGTTGAGATACACCGGCGTGCGTTTCGAGCTGCTCACCGACGTCGACATGGTGCTGTTCGTGGAACGCGGAATACGCGGCGGCCTCAGTCAATGTTCGCTCAGGTACGCGCGAGCTAACAACAGGCACGTGCCGACGTACGATTCGTCCCAGCCCGATACGTATCTCATGTATTACGACGTGAACAATCTGTACGGCTGGGCTATGTGCGAATCTCTCCCGTACGCGAATTTCCAATGGCTCGACGACCCTGAGAATTTTGACGTGACGACCGTGCCCCCGGACGGCGACGTCGGTTACATTTTGGAGGTGGATCTCGAGTATCCGGGGGACCTGCACGACGCCCACGCGGACCTGCCGTTGTGCCCGACGCGCGACAAACCGCCCGGTAATCGGCAGGAGAAGTTGCTCGCCACGCTCCGCGACAAATCGCGCTACGTGACGCACTATCGAAATCTGCAGCAATGTCTGCGACTGGGTCTGCGACTGACGCGCGTCCGTCGCGTCCTGAGATTCGCCCAGTCACCTTGGCTTCGCGGCTACATCGAGCTGAACACGACGTTCAGGACTCGCGCGACCAACGAGTTCCAACGGAATATGTACAAACTGATGAACAATGCCGTCTTCGGCAAGACGATGGAGAACGTGCGCGATCACGTGGACGTGCGTCTCGTGACGCGGTGGGACGGGAGGTACGGCGCGGAGGCGATGATCGCCAGGCCGAACTTTCACAGCAGAAGCGTCTTCTCGGAGAATCTGGTCGCGATCGAGCTGCGAAGGCTCGAGGTGAAGTTCAACAAGCCGGTCTACGTGGGCATGTGCATTCTCGAGATATCCAAGACGCGCCTCTACGAGTTTCACTACGACTACATGGCGCCGCTCTTTCGCGACCGGTGTCGAATTCTTTACACGGATACCGACAGTCTGATCTATTCGCTGGAGTGCGAAGACGCGTACGAGCTTATGAGACGCGACTTGGACAGGTTCGACACGAGCGATTACGCGGAGAACAACGCGCACGGTATGCCGCGCGTCAACAAGAAGGTGCCCGGTTTGATGAAGGACGAGAACAACGGCGCGATCATGACGGAGTTCGTGGGTCTCAGAGCGAAGATGTACGCTTACAGGGTACTCGGACGCGACGACACCAAGAGGATAAAGGGCGTCAAGAGAAACGTAGTCGCGAAGAGGATCACGTTCGAGGATTACGTGGCGTGCCTGCGGAACGCGCGCGAGCTGAAGACGCGCCAGTCGTGCATACGCTCGTGCCTGCACGACGTTTACACCGTGTCGGAGCGGAAACTCGCCCTCAGTCCGCACGACGACAAGCGATGCGTGAGGCCGGACAGCGTGGAGACGCTTCCCTGGGGACATTACGGAATACCGTCGTAAAAAAAAAAATATATATAACGAAGAAACAATATCATAAGCTTCCTGAAAAATTGTTTTGTCGTAAAAGAAAAATATCAATAAATACTTTTGTATACTTTTTTATTGATAATAAAGTACACGTTGCGTGTCCAATTATTTTTTTTTTGTTACAACACGGATGCCTCGTCTATCCACGAATTGTGCGAACTGTCCATTCCCAACCACTTCACGTACGCTCGATTGCCGCGCTTGCGCAGAACCTTTTCCACGAGATAGACGTCGGGATTGGAGACGCGCAGCAACTCGTGTTCGTAGAATCCTCCGGCTATCGCTTCTCCGCGAATGTCCTTCAGCAGATACGTAACGGGATTGGTCCTTTGCACTTTGGCTACGTGAAAGATCTCGGTGGTCCAATTGGGGGTGTAGCCTTTTTCGAAGATCGTTTTGAATTTGCTCACGCGCACCGGATCGCCGACTCGAAATCTCGCCGGCGCGGCGATCTTAGCGCGACTGTACACCGTGCGCAGCAGTCTCGCGGCGACGGCGGGCGTCACGTCCGCCGGGCGCATTCCGATCGTTCTGTGTCTGCGACGATTGTAATTCGACAATAGGCTCGGCAGCGAGTCGATCCATCTGTACGATCCCCGAAGCGTGAAGAGCTTCCACATGTCGTTCTTCAACGTGCGATTGAATCTCTCCACCACCGACGCTTTCATCACCGAATACGTGGAGTAGTGATTCACCTTGCGCGCGTCGAGGATCTCGCGCACGTCGGCGTTGTAGAATTCCTTGCCCTTGTCCGTCTGCAGATTTTCGGGGCGTCGCGCGTCCTCGCGAAAGATCCTTCGGAGAGCCGCCGCGACCTCCTTTCCACCCTTGGTCTTGAGCGGGATCGCCCAGGCGTACTTGCTCAGCACGTCGATGACCGTCAGAATGTAATTGTGACCCGCGTTTTGGCGCGAATAGGGACGCATCTCGACCACGTCGGCCTGCCACAGGTCGTCGTAACCGCGCACCACGACGCGGCGACGGGGAAAGTTTTTCCTCGCCGGCGCGTGCAGTTCCTCCACGAGTCTTCGTTTCTCCGCGCTCATTGCTTAAGAAGGTTCACAATGCTCCGAATGTTGCCGATCTCGGCGTCGTGCTTATCGACGGTCTTCTTCATATCCAGGAACTGCCTTCTAAATTCTCTTATCAGATCCTTGAAATTCTTCTTGGCCTCGGCGATCGCTCCCTCGACGAAGCTCCTGTTCGCCGCGTCGGCGCCGTCCTCCGGCGCGGCCACGTGTCGTATCCTGCGCTCCCCCGCGTCGTAGAGGTTCTCGTGCGCGAGAAGCGCTCCGTTCCTCAGCGTCCCGATTTCGCCTCTCAGTTCTTCGGTCGCGTCGTTCTTCTTAGCCTCCTCGGTCACGACGGTCCTGAGCCGCCCGATCGCGCCGTCCACGTAAACCTTGGTCGCCGCGTCGGTGCCGGCCACCGGCTCGGCCACCCGTCGTACCCTGCGCTCGCCCGCGTCGTAGAAATCCCCGTTCAAACGGAGCGCGTCGCTCCTTTTGATCCCCTCGGTCACCTTGTTCTCGAGCCTCGCGATCGCGCCATCCACGTAGATCTTGTTCGCGGCGTCGGTATCGACGTCCCGGCGCGGCCACGTGCCGTATCATGCGCCACCCTCGCCTCGTAATGCCCCAGATTCGAGAGGAGCGCGTCGTTCCTCACCGACGTTATCTCGCCTTTGAGATCTTTCGCCACATCGAACTTGGCATACGCGATCCAGATATCGACGTAGCTCTTGTTCGCCGCGTCGTCGCCGTCCTCGGGCGCGGCCACCCGCCGTATCTTGCGCTCCCTCGCGTCGTAGGAATCGTCGCTCGCGAAGAGCGCGTTGTCGCGCGTGTAATTGCGCAGGGATTCGATCGAGGAGCGCAATCTCACCGCGGACTCACCGTCGATCCCGTCGCCGTTGCTCCGATTCGTCAGAGACATGCCGAATTTGTTCACGGACATCGCGCGCGCGGGGAGGCGCCGCGATTCGTACTGCCGCCGCGATCCGCGCGACCGATCAATTTATGACGATACCGGCCTCGCGAAGTTCCTCGATTATCGACATAAATTCGTTGTCGTGAGCGTCGTTGCCGGCCAGACGGGAAGCCTCCAATAGTCGAAGTCGATCGACCAGCTCGTTGGGATCGTCCCAGTGAACGTAAGCGATCGCGTCGTCGGTCAGTCGCATGGCCGACGGTAAGCCGGCGCCCTTCGTAGTCGCGACTTTGCCGGACGGGAATACCAGCGGCGCTATTATACTTTTATACTTGTGTCCCTTGTTACCCATGACGAGCCTGCCGGCGCCGCGATCGCGTTTGTGAGCGCCGGTGGCGAAAAGTATGCTCCTGTACGTTCGTTTGTCTTTGTCCGTATAGGCGCGGGCGTCGGGTACTCGCATGAAGATCAACTCGTACAGACCGCGCGTGCCCTTGTACGACACACCGTCGACGATCACGGAGTCGTCCGCGGCAACGTCGAATCGCTTGTTGCCCAGCATCGTGCCGTTCTCGCCGAGATACACCCCGTAGACGTTGTCGATGTCCTTTTTTCTCTCACCGCTCAGAAGAGCGCCCACGTATTCCCGCCCTAGCGGTCCCAGTTGACGTGCAGGAAGTCGCGACCTTCCGCCGTGCTCAGGGACTCTCTGACGGACGTCTCCAGCGCGGGAGGCGGAGTCACCGTCTCCGAGACGATCTCCCGTTCCCTGGGTAAAAACTGGACCGAATCGGCGTGGATCGGCGTGGAGCTCGCGATCGTCGCGGGCGCCGAACTCAATCGCGCTAGACGCGACTCTTTTTTTCCCGCGGTCGTCGCTGCCCTGACCGGCGTGAACACGTCGTCGTCGTCCTCCTCCCCGTATTCGCGCTCCAGGTCGGCGTCGTCGCCGCCGTTCTCGCTGTCCTTCCTCACCCCCTTCGTCCGCGTCTTTATCTTTTTCGCCAGAGCGAAGCTACCGTCGCCGCCGTACCCGCCCGGTCCTTCGCCCCCGCGCTCCGCATTTTCGGCGAGCCGCTTCAGAGGTCTCACGATGGGCTCGTATCTCTTTTCCAGAGCGATCTCGCTCTCCATTTTTCCAGCCCTGAGAGCGGCGTACTTCCTGCGAATCGAGGCGCGCGTCTTGGCTATCTCTCGCGCGGTTCTCTCCCCGCGATCGCGCTCATGCCCGCGTCGTTCGGCGAGGCGCACTGATCGGCTCTACAGCACGGCGAAGTCGTGGAACCCCCGTCTGTACCGTCCGCCTCGCAACGCGCTGTCCTTGTCTATCACGGCGAAACCGTAGGCGCGTCGCCAGCACTCGCGGCAGAAGGCGCGAAATTCGTCGTACGACATATCGATGTTCACGTGATCGTCGTACACGTGTCGCAGATTGGTGCCGTCCTGCCTGAACAGGATCAACAGATTCGCGTTATCGCGCACGAGATGCTTCGGTATTTTGGCGTACGTTTGACAGAGATAGAAGCAATCGATGTTCGAATGTCGACCCATGGAAAAGTACTCCCTCATCCTGTCCTGCTTGTCGCAGGCCACGTCGTCGAAGACGAAGACCGAGTCGGGAAGCGCCTCGTCGGGCGGAACGACGTCGCGATTGTCGGAAAACGCGCGATAATCGATCTCGTCCATAGAATCGAACAATCGCTCGAGGTATCGATACTTCGGTTGTTGCAGGGATTTCGAGTACACGTACACGTTCTCGAAACGAAGGCCGTGCGGTTGTTCGAGCAGACTCAGCAGAACGTTCGTCTTACCGCAATTGGAGGGGCCGCAAATGATGCAACGCACGACGTTTCGGCAGGAGAGGGCCGTGCCTGCGCGATCCTCCGTTTTCCCCCGCGGTCGCGCCCGACCTCGCCGACGTTCTGCGATCCAGATTCGAGACCCCTATCGTCACCGACTGTCGCACGAATCGCATTTTTTCTTCGCTCTCTCTCGGTCTTTTTTCCCCGGCGAGCGCGCGCTCGCTCGACTCGCTCGCGACGAGCTCCCCCTCCCCTCGATCTCCGGAAAGGGAAAGGGGGAGCGCTGGCGTCGCTTCGCATCGTCGGCGCGTGCGCGAACGCCTCGAGCGCGGGTATAAGTAGCGCGAGCGCGTCGTCGCGCCCGTGTGAAAAAAATTGTCCGAAAGCGACGAATCGTTCGCGCGCATCGGTGATCGAGATGTTTCCCATACTGACGGACAGGCACGATATTCTCAACCTGACGGCCGAGGAGTTGGAATTCGTTCCGAAGATCGTTCTGTTGCGCAATTTCGAGAAATACGTGCATCTGCTGTGGGACCGTTTGCCGGAGCACATAAGAGCGGACCCCGAGGCGCAGAGATATCGCCCGTGCATGAAACATTACAATCGCCCGTGGCAGCGAACGCACATAGACGGTCCACCGCCGCTCATCAAGGACTGCTACGTGTGTAATACTGTGCTCGTTCAGAACGGTGAGTCAACCAATACCCCGTTCGAAGCGAAAAAGAAATAAATCCTCCCGCAACCGCGACCGAATGCGCGGCGCCGGCCTGCTCGATCGCGCGATAAACGCTCTTCCCTTCGAGCTGCACGTGCCCGGCTATCAGTTCTGCGGGCCCGGTACGCGTCTGGCGAAGAGACTAGCGCGCGGCGAGAAAGGTATAAATCCGCTGGACGCGGCGTGTCGAGAGCACGACGTCGCGTACTCTCGAAGCGGCGAGCTCGCCGAGCGGCACGTCGCCGATCGATTGCTCGCCGAGAGGGCGCGCGAGCGCGTCACCGCGAGGGACTCCACGGTCGGCGAGAGACTCGCCGCGGCGGCCGTATGGGCGGCTATGAAGGCGAAAACGAAACTGGGAATGGGTATGGAAAAACGGAAACGGAAGAAGACGAAAGGAACGGGATCGAGGAAGAGACGGAGGATACTTCCGACGGCGAAACGCGGCGGCTTCTTGCCTCTTCTGCCGATGTTGGGCGCGCTCGGTTCCTTGATCGGTGGCGCGGCAGGTGTGGCCAAAGCGGTGAGCGCCGGCAAAGCGGCGCGGCGACAGCTCGACGAATTGCAGCGACACAATCGCGCGATGGAGGGTCGCGGATTGTACCTCGCCCCCTATAAGAAGCACGGAGGTGGCGCGGGGAGAGCGCGGAAAAAAAAATTTCGCGGAAGAAGAAGAGGACGACGTTAGCGGATCTGCCGCCGCGCGGCGTCACGACGAACGAGCAGCTCGATCGAGCGGCGCGTCGCCTGCGCGTGCCGTTCTTCCGCGGGGTGTTCATGCGCGACGCTCTGCCGACGAGGGCGCGACGCGCGGAGTGCGGAATCGTGAATCTCGACGACGCGGCGGGTCCGGGCACGCATTGGGTCGCTTACGCGAAGAGAGGAAACGCGGCCGTCTACTTCGACGCGTTCGGGAATCTCCGTCCGCCGAGGGATCTCGCGCGATACCTCGGCGGCGGCGACGGCGCGATCGTGACGTACAATCATCGGGCGTTTCAGACGTTCGATCAAGAAATCTGCGGGCAGCTGTGCCTGCGATTTCTTCGCGAGATCGATTGGGGGAGCGGTGGCGGACGATCGACGTTCCCCGGAGATGTCGCTGACGCTCACGTTGTCCGGAACCAGCAGCGTTCTCACGGCGAGTCACTTTCCCGCTCTGGATCTGAGCGACGGCGAATACGAGCTGGGTTTGACGACGTTTGAAACGTACAATTCGATACCGAACGTCACGTCCGCGAACAACGCGTTCTACTTCGGCGAGGACGACCGGAGGATCGTCGTTCCGGAAGGGTCGTACGAGCTGCGAGCCGTGAGCAGATATCTGCGCGCCGCTCTTCTCCATCGAGAACGTCGCGACCGTGAGAGAGAAGAAATGAGGGAGAAGGGGGGAAAAACGAAGAAGAACGGCGACGACGACGACGACGACGACGACGAGAATTACGGCGTGTACGAGGACGACGGCGAGAACGAGGACGGTGGCGATAGAACGATACTCGCTCTTCGCGCCAACGAGAATACCATGAGGAGCGAGATGAAGTGCGCCTACAGAGTGAATTTTACAAAACCTAACAACATCGGTTCCCTTTTGGGTTTCTCGCGCGATCGTATCTGTAATGTATTTGCGTGAGTACACGCGCCATCATGTTCACGTGCGTGTGTCATGATGGGAGAGCGAGAATGCCCTGCGTGCCGGCGCGATCGGCAGTTCCCCCCCGAGCCAGTCTTCCGACGAGCTCCGATCGTGCGTTACACATACATGTACTTAGACTTAATAAACTCTTTTGATGTGACGACACTTCAGTGCTATCTCACCCCGAGACATGACAACTTGGCGACGAGGTATTATTGAACCCAAGGCAGAAGTGTACTCGTGTGTGATAAAGGGAAGCGCGCAAGTAAAGTGAACGCGTAATGATACGGTATTCGAAAGACGCGTGTATTCGAACGGAGTAGTAACGAAACAGTGTATAGCGGAAAGTGCCCGGTACATTTATAACTATTTGGTACTCGAATGTCGACTAACGAACCCGTGGACATTGACTATACGGGAACCGCGTGGATCCAGACGATTAATAAGCAACAATTAATCGGCTGCCTAACGCGCTTAGGATTGGAATTCGACGCAAATAGTGGCATCGACGCGCTGCGAAATATTCTGAGGAAACATATCCAGCGGGTAAACAAAGAGGAGAGAGATAACGAGACGAAGACAGTACACACAATGGCTGAACACAGTTCCAGTTCTTCGAAGTTAGAATTCATTCTAGGCAAAGACGATTGGGAGATTTATACAGAGAGATTGGAATTATATTTCCTTGCAAACGACGTGAAGAATGAAAAGAAGGTCCCCATATTGTTAACGAAAATAAATCCCGAAACATACAAGTTGGCAAGAGATTTATGTGCACCGGATAAGCCTGGCGCAAAAACATACGATCAATTAGTTAAGCTTATCAAAGACCATTTAAATCCAAAGCCGTCAGAAACAATGGAAAGGTATAAGTTTAACCAAGCGCAGCAAGCAGCGACGGAATCGGTGGCGGACTTTGTTGCACGTTTGAAGCATTTATCGTTGAACTGCAATTTCACGGACGCAAACGTAGCAATACGAGATCGACTTGTATGTGGGCTAAGGGACCATACAACGAAGAAGAAACTATTGAGCGAAACTGATTTAAAATACGAGGATGCCTATAAAATTGCGCTAGCTATGGAAGCAGCCGAAAAAGATGCAACGGTAACGGAAAAAACGAGCACGGAAGCGGCGGCAAATACGAGCTTGGTAAACTGGACGCAGAAGTCTAGGCAGCAACGGCAGCAACAAGGGAGGAGAGGTCGGTCGAACAATCGCGGAGGAGGGGGACGAGGCAAAACCGACAATAGCAGAAACGCATCGAAGTCATCATCCTCGTCTCAGAGCACGAATCGCCAAGCACCCAGTTGCTACTGCTGTGGTGGCGCGAATCACATGGCACGAGATTGTTTCCACCGATACCAGACCTGCCGCGGCTGCAAGAAGAAAGGACATCTCGAAGCGATGTGTAGAGCGAAGAAGACGGAAGTCCAACATGTGCAGCCCGTAACGGAAGGTCACCAAGAGGAGGAAACGGCGCATGATTTCTACTTCGCGGAAGAAGATGACAACATTTCAAGGGTCGGAAACGTAAACAGTGTATACGACGGTATTCGAGCAGAACCTATGTATGTAAACGTATTTGTAAATGATGTTGCGATAAATATGGAAGTTGATACGGGAACGTACGCGACGATAATTTCGGAAGAAGTTCAAAATAAGTATTTTCCGGGTATTCGAATTGAAACAATGGACACAAACTTAAAAGCTTACGGAAAAGTTTCCTTGAAACATGTAGGAATCGCAACGAATTTAAAAGTTAAGATTGGTAAGACGGAGATTCAACAGTTAAAAATGGTAATTATGAAGGGAGCGGGACCAACGCTAATTGGCAGACAGTGGCTACAAGCCTTTTCCCTATGGCCCTTAACATGGAAAGCAGCTGTAAACGAGACGTTGAATTGTAATAAGATTGATTTGAATTGTATTGCACGAGAATTTCCAAGTAAATTCCCTAAGCTTTTGGTCCAGGTCCCGGATTGTATAATAAGGGTGTTCTAAAATTAGTAGTACGAAAGGATTCAGAGCCTAGAGCCCTCAAGGCTAGACACTTGCCATTCGCGTTAACGGAAAAAGTTGAGGCCGAAATTAAAAGATTAGAGTCACTGGGTCATCTAAAAAAGGTCGATGCGAGTGACTGGGCCACTCCCATTGTGCCTGTAATAAAGGCAAACGGAACAGTAAGAATTTGCGGTAACTTCAAACTTACCGTAAATCCATGTTTGGTAATGCATCGTCATCCATTACCTTTGATCGATGAAATTTTTATAACACTTAGAAAAGGAAAGAAATTTTCTCAGATAGATTTAGAACACGCTTATATGCAAATCCCCGTAGACGAGTCAAGCCAAGACTATTTAACGATAATTACACATAAGGGTCTATATAAGTATACGAAAATGACCGAGGGCATAGCATCGGGTCCGGGCGACTTTCAAAACAAAATGGAACAATGTCTCGCAGGTATCGACGGCGTGATAGCGTACCTCGATAATATTTATATTACAGGTGCAAACGATGAAGAGCATGCGAGCTCTTAACATGGTATTCACACGTCTCGAGGAAAGTGGTTTTAAAGTCTCCTTTAAGAAATGTGAGTTTTTCAAAGATCGGTTGGATATACTAGGATTCGTTATAGATAAAGACGGTCTGCATAAGTCAGCTACAAAGGTAAAAGCCATGATTAACGCACCCACTCCAGCGGATAAGAAACAATTAGACTCATTTATCGGTTTAATCACCTACTATGGGCGATTTTTACCGGATAGGGCGCGAGAGTTAAAACCACTTTACGAGTGTGCAAAAAAAGAGACATTTGAATGGACAAAGGATTGCGAAGCTGCTTTCAAGTGGGTGAAAGCAGAGTTAACGTCACCTAAAGTGCTTGCGCATTTTGACCCGGATGAAGAAATAATACTTGCTTGCGATGCATCGGCATACGGTCTATCGGCGATATTGTCGCATAGATATAAAGACAAAACGGAAAGGCCGATTGCATACGCATCAAAAGTTATACCAGATTCGGAATTGAATAGGGCAGTAATCGACAAGGAGGCTAGCGCTATTGTATTCGGTTTTAAAAAATTTTATAATTATATCTACGGAAAAAAAATCATCTTGAGAACTGATCATAAGCCTTTAACCTATATTTTCGGTCCGAACCAAGAGATTCCACTGACAGTGGCGAGTAGACTTCAAAGATGGGCTTATTTTTTGTCACGATTTTCTTACGACATCGAATATATACGGTCAGAAAGCAACGGAAATTGTGACGCGTTGTCTAGACTCCCTGTTGATGACAAAACTCCGGTTTTTGATAACGAGTTTGTTGCAATTAATTATGTAGAGGAAGCACTCGAAACTCTAAATGCGGCGGAGATTGCGAAAGAAACTAAACGTGACAAAGCATTAAGTAAAGTACTACGATACGTAAATGACGCATGGCCTAGGGTAGATACATTGAACGGGTATGAACAAAAATTGTATGCAAAGCGTGACGAGTTAACGGTGGAAAAGGGTTGTTTACTGTGGGGATATAGAGTGATAGTGCCGGAAAAGTTACAACAAAGTGTCCTTCGCGAGTTACATGCATCGCACTTCGGCATCGTGAAGACAAAGATGATTGCACGATCATACGTTTGGTGGCCGGACATCGATAAAGAAATCGAACAAGTAATCGCGACGTGCACAGCATGCGTGAGAGAGAGGAAAGCCCCGCCGAACGTACCGTTAAACCCGTGGCCATACCCCGATAAATTTTGGAGCAGGATACACTCAGATTTCCTAGGTCCCTTTCACGGACAAATGTTCATGCTGATTATTGACGCTCACTCGAAGTGGCCAGAGATAATAAGCATGCAAAAATGTACACAGGCTCCAAGAGTTATCGAAGAATTTAAAAAGGTGCTCGTCCGACATGGCTTACCGCGACACTTGGTAACCGATAATGGAACTCAGTATACGTGCCAAGAGTTCCAAGATTTTGTAAGGCGTAACGGAATCAAGCACAGCTTCAGCGCCCCGCATCACCCTGCGACGAATGGCGCAGCGGAGAATTTTGTGGAAACATTTAAAGATAAGGTCGACAAAATAATTTCCACCGGAAAGTCACTTGACTATGCGATAAATTTATTCCTGTTTGATTACCGTACTACTGAGCATTGCACGACTGGCAGAACCCCGGCATACTTGGTTTATAAAAGAGAACTTAGAACGCGTTTCGATTTATTAAAACCAGACGTTGCCGGCGACGTGTACGATAAACAAATGGCTCAGTCGGTTGCAAAATAAATTCCCGGAGACAAACAATCGGGTAACGCGTCCAAAATCGACTGTTAACGGGACGGGCGAGAGACCGGAAGTTATATTGCGGCGCTCAGAAAGGTTGAAAAGTAAGGCTCAAACTTAAGAAGGAGGAATTGTAATGTATTTGCGTGAGTACACGCGCCATCATGTTCACGTGCGTGTGTCATGATGGGAGAGCGAGAATGCCCTGCGTGCCGGCGCGATCGGCAGTTCCCCCCCGAGCCAGTCTTCCGACGAGCTCCGATCGTGCGTTACACATACATGTACTTAGACTTAATAAACTCTTTTGATGTGACGACACTTCAGTGCTATCTCACCCCGAGACATGACAGTATCCTAAAACCGAACAAATGGTACGTTTCCGACAGACCCGTTGACGTCATGATGGTGAACGTGATTCGCGTCGAATGCAGCATCACCGCGGGAGCGTACAGCAACGGGCGCTCGGTGCACGCGATCCACGAATTCGCGCCGAAAGTGCCGCCGGGATATAAACTGTCGGAGACTCCGACGCAGATCATTTACCTCCCGATCGTCGCGCGAAGCGTCACGGATATCACGGTGCGGGTCGTGGATCAGAACGATCGGCCGATCGATTTTCGCGGCGAGGAGATAACGATCAGACTGCACTTGCGTCGTCGCGGTTAGTGCGAGAGAGAGAAAGGGATGCTCGTTTTGAACGGATCGAGCGCGAATCGCACGAACGAGCGAGCCGGCCCGTTCCGCGACGAGTTCGGCGGCGGCGAGGGGAAGAGAAGAGCCGGCGGAGGAGGAGGAAGGAGGGCCGTTCTCAGCAGCGGCAACGTCAAGTTCCTACGATCGCTGGGTCTCGCCGTGAGAAACCCCCCACCGTCGCGTCGTTTCCGTATCGAGGGAAAAAAATAATGGTCGACATACTGAGCATCGGCGGTGAGCCGATCTTCGACGAGCGCATCGTCGGAATCGAGATTCACACGTATAACCCGTACGTCAACACGACGTTCGGGTACAACGACGAGATACGAATACCCATACAGCAGCAGGATCTGTATACGCTGCCGTGCGACAGTTTCCTGTACGTCGAGGGACGACTCTACGACGACGGCGGCGCTACGACGTCGGAGGCGAGGGATGATCAAAGGCAATACGCGAGATTGGTCAACAACTGCGTCGCGTTTATGTTCGACGAAATTCGGTACGAACTCGACGGCGTGGAGATCGATCGGTGCAGAAACGTCGGAGTGACCAGCAGCGTGAAGAGGTACGTGACGCTGACCCCCGAACAGGCTAGAAGACTGCAGAACGCCGGATGGAGTTATCCGGCGAACGGATCGAATCTGAACAGCGCGTCCGGTGAATTCAGCTTTTGCGTATATTTGCACGATGTGTTGGGTTTCTGCGAGCACTACAGACGCGTGGTGATAAACGCGAAACACGAGCTCATCCTGATACGCGCTCGTCACGACGTCAATTGCGTCGTGGATCCGAGGAGAACCGTGCCGAGAGATCCGGCCAAGGATCCTAAAATTACACTGATGAAGGTTCAATGGCGTATGCCGCACGTATCGTTGAACGACGTGACTAAGTTGTCGCTGCTGCGAACGTTGGAGAGCGGACGATTTCTTAGCGTGGGCTTTCGCTCTTGGGATCTGTACGAATATCCCCTGCTGCAGAGCACGACCAAGCATTCGTGGGCCGTGAAAGCCGCGCCGCAGTTGGAGAAGCCGCGATACGTCATATTCGCGCTGCAGACCGGGCGGCGAAACGAATTCGCGGAGGACGCCTCGAGATTCGATCATTGCAAGCTCACCAACGTGAAATTGTATCTCAACTCGGAATTCTATCCCTACGACGACGTGAACGCGGATTTCGAGAACGACAAGTTCGCCGTGTTGTACGAGATGTACGCGAGATTCAGAGGAGCGTACTACGGGGACGGTCGCGACGTCGCGCTCCTCTCCCCGCGCGAATTCGCGAGGGTGGCTCCGCTCGTGGTGATCGACTGTTCCCGTCAAAACGAATCGGTGAAGAGCGCCACCGTGGACGTGCGCATCGAATTCGAGTGCAGGGAAAACGTTCCGCCGAAAACCACCGCCTTTTGTCTCATCGTTCACGATCGCGTCATCGAGTACAGCCCGCTGACCAACGTTGTGCGCAAAATTATCTAACGGAAAACCATTTCCCGGAGAAGCGTTTCCCGGAAACGAGGAATATGCGAACGCGAAAAAAAAAATTATCCGACGGAAAATGCGGTTGTGGGAAAACCATTTCCCGAGAAACGAGGGATATATAACGTCGAGGATCCTTCCATCGTTCCTCAGACCGTCGGGAACGAGCGGCTCGGGCGCGTCTTCGAATATTTTTTTATTTCGACGCTCGATGGCCGCGGCGACGACGACGATCTTCGTCGATCTCCAGGGCTTCGTCGTGGGCGAGAGATTCTTCGCCAAGGAGGCGGCCGTGCTCCGAAACGAGACTCGCGTGCTCGCCCATCACGTGTTTCGCGCCCCGATGTGTTGGGATCTGCTGACGAGGGCTGAAAAAGCGAGGGCCAACTGGTTGATGGCGAACCATCACGGCCTCCGTTGGGAGGACGGGGACACGGACTATCGCCAGGCGAGAAGGATGATTCGACGCGCGGTGTGCGACGACCTGGCCGAGAAAGAGGAGACGCCCAACGTGCGAATTTACGTCAAGGGGCACGAGAAGAAGAGGTGGTTGGAGGAGATTCTCGGCGACGCCGTTCGCGACCTCGACGCGACGATCACGACCATCGACGACGAATACGACGACATCGATCGCCTGGAGTTTTCTTCGCGCCGATCGCGCGTTTCGCTGCGGACGTCACCAACGGTGCTGCGCGATGGAGAACGTGCTGAAGCTCCGCGACTGGTGGAACGAGCGACGCGAGTGTCTCTCCGACATCGAGAACGCGGATTAAAAAAAGTTAAAAAAAAAACACATTATATTACTCGTATAATTATATTTTTATCGTATTACTCGTATAATTATATCTTTTTATCGTATTACTCGTACAATATAATTATATTTTTTGTATTGACTCGTCTTTCTTGCTCTGTGTATTCATCTATATTGTATTTAATCATTTTTTAATCAATGTGTACCCATCTATATTCTATTAAAACAAATAAAAACGAATGTAAAAAATTAATGAACGATGTTATTCCTTTTCGCGTATCTACCCCATGATACGTTACAAGCTCGTACCGAGCGCGTAAAAATGGCCGGTCGCGGGACGCGATAAACGTTATGGGCCGCCGAGCGCGTAGAAATGGCCGGTCGCCGAACCTCAGCAACGAAACGAACGGAGAGAAACGGCGAGCGAGACTGGGAAGAGCGATAACGCCGAGCGCGATGAGGAAAAGAAAAACGCCGACCCGCTCCGGCGCGAACGCGAGCGCGAGCGAGCGATAACGCCGAGAGCGAGATCGGGCGGTGAGAAACGCGATATCGACGACGGAGACGCTCACCGCAAAGCATCCTCTTTGCATAAAAGGACACTTCTAAAAAGTTGTCGTGGTAGGAAACCTCAGGCAAAATTACCAAATTTGCGGCGACGAAATAAGTATTCCTATTTAAATTAATAATTATCTCATATTTTTTTTCTTATTCGCACCACTTTTAGCTTTAATTTGCGTCATATAAGCGCGAGACGGGAAGAGCGATAACGCCGAGCGCGATGAGGAAAACAAAACGCCGACCCGCTCCGGCGCGAGGCGCGAACGCGAGCGAGCGATAACGCCGAGAGCGAGATCGGGCGGTGGGAAACGCGATATCGACGACGGAGACGCTCACCGCAAAGCATCTTCTTTGCGTATAAAAAAAAAAACACGCGCGACTCGAAAGTGCACGGCTGGAAAATTATTGGGGCAAAAAAAAACGTTGGATGAAATAGGGATAATCATATATTTTTTTTAAAACTTATTTTTATTTTATTTTTTGTTTCACACTTTTTTTATTTCGCACTTTTATCATGTTTCTGCGAACAAGGCCACTCCTCGTCGTCGTCCTCGTCCTCGATGCTCACGACGCGATTCGCCTCGTCGCGGGCGCCGTCGTCGTCCCTCTCTCTCTCGCGGGCGCCGCCGTCGCCTCTTTCACTCCCGCAACGTCCCGCGGCTGGCTCCTCGTTCGCTAACCGCGCGACGTCGCGGTGCATCGCGCGCATTCTCGTCACAAACAACCGTATCTGGTTGCGACTTTTCTTCACCAGCGATGCGATGATGGCTCTACCAAAAAAATTTAATTAATAAATATAAAAAATTAATATAATCAATGAATATAAAAAAACTGTTGTGTAATTATATTTAAAAAAAAAATATGTTGACAAATCTACTTACGTTCGATCCAATATGAGGGATTCCTCGTCTATGCGCACCGTCATCTGGATGCACGCGGGAACTCTCTCCGAGATGGTTCGCAGCCGCAGCTGCAACTGCCGAATGGAGTCGTTATACTCTTCCACCGCCCTCGTCAACGAGGCGGTGTCGATTTGTAGCAGATCACAAACACTCTTGATGTCGTTTAACTTTTCCATGATCGTTTCGAATACTTCGCGCGGAGACTGTGAATAGACTACGCCCGAGTCTAGTCTCCAGTTCTTTATATATGGTGAAAAAAAGGATATTGCGGTAAAAAAATATACTAAGAATAGCATTTTTGCATCGCACAAAGAAAAATGCATCGAGAAAGAACGTGCGTTTTATCAAACCGACTCGTCCGCCGGAATCGTCGGCGCAATTTTTTCCACCCCGGGACCCCGCCGCCGCGCCTATCCGCGCCCGAGTCTAGTCTCCAGTTCTTTATATATGGTGAAAAAAAGGATATTGCGGTAAAAAAAAATACTAAGAATATCATTTTTTGCATCGCACAAAGAAAATGCATCGAGGAAGAACGTGCGTTTTATCAAACCGACTCGTCCGCCGGAATCGTCGGCGCAATTTTTTTCCACCCCGGGACCCCGCCGCCGCGCCGAAAGTGCGCGACAAAAGGAGGATACCGCGATAAAAAAAAAATGTAACGAGAACAGCATTTTTACATCCGGGAAACGATGCGTTTTATCGAACCGACTCATCCGCCCGAAATCGTCGACGCAATTTTTCCTCCCGAGACCCCCCCACCACCGCCTATCCGCGCTATCGCCAACGAGCGTCTTCGCGCAAACGTTCGCATCCGGTACGCGCGCCGCGCTCAAACCGCAACGAACCGTCATCGCGGTCGCACCGTCTCTCTCGCGCTCTCGGCGATGCTGCTCGCGCGCGTAATCGCGTTAACCGCGTGTCTTATCGCCGTGAGATGCGTCGATCGCGAGGAAAATAATCACGAGCTCACGTTCGATTACCTGCAGAAATACGGATATCTGACCAAAGACGTGGACGCGGTTCCGGCTCAGAGACGAAACGACGTTCTTCGCAAAGCCATCAAGGATTTTCAGAAATACTACGGTTTACCCGACGATGGAACGCTCAACAACGAAACGCTGCCAATTGATGAGTAAGCCGCGGTGCGGTTTTCGAGACATCCTGAAGCACGAAACGAGAGCGAGTCTATCCAAATGGCCGAAGACGCACCTGACGTGGGATTTTTTCGTAGCCACCGAGAACGAGTTGAGCACGGCGCGAGCCGCGTTCGACCTGTGGTCGCAGCATTCGGCGTTGACGTTCGAACGCTCGGAAACGAATCCCGATATCGTAATATCTTGGCGACGCCTACATCACGCTAACACGAATTTGAAGGTAAACGGACCGACTTGCTCGGACAAATTCGAAGGCGTCGGAGGCGCGCTCGCCCACGCGTCTCTCCCGACGGACGCGGCGGGATTCGTCTCCGAGGTGCACGTCGACGGAGACGAGCCGTGGCACATTTACATCAGTAAAAATCCCGCGGACAAATTCTCCCTGCATTACACGTTGACGCACGAGATCGGCCACTCCCTCGGATTGCTGCACAACCAACGCAGAACATCGGTGATGTTCGCGTACGCGCCCGAAAAGCAATATCCGGTTAGGCTCGACCCAACCGACATCGCGAACATTCAACGTTTGTACGGCGAAAAAATTACGAACAAGACCCCGCAGACGCCGGCGCCGGCGCCGCCGCCGCCGCCGCCATCGCCGGACCTGTGCAGCCTCGATCGAGTGAGCGGGATATTGATTTTGGAAAATCGAATGTACATCTCGTACAAACGTTACGTTTGGTCGATCGATCTGGACGGTAGGACGTACAACGGACCTTTAGCCCTTTCGAATCACATGAACTTTCTTCACAACAATTACACGCGCGTGAACGCCGCCTATCAATCCCCGTCCGGTGATCTCATGGTGTTCGTAGATAATTTGGTATACATGGTTCAATATCCGGAATTCAGTCTGCGGCCAGGTTGGCCGAGGACCTTGCAAGAACTCGGATTTCCCGATAACGCGCTGATCAACGGAGCGGTGAACACCCACAGAGGACGTTCCTTCGTGGTGTTCAACGGTAACTCGGTGGGCGAGATAGACGAATGCGCGAAGAGAGTCTCCAAATTTACGCCTCTCGAGGCGACGTTTCCCGGAATACCGACCGGCGTGACGTCGATCTTCCGTCACATCGACGGCAATCTGTACTTCACCACTCGCACGCAGTTCTACAGATTCAACGAATTTACGAGGACCGTCACGTCGGCCGGTAAATTCGATCTGCGGATGCTAAATATAGTCTGCCCTAAGGCCGAACTGTTGCAACAGTTGCGCGATCTCCTCGATCGAATCGTACGCCTCAAAGATAATTTATCAACGTCGCCGGAGAACGATCCGGACGAAGACGACGACGGCGGCGTTCGGCTCTCCGATCGCCGTATCCGCCGAAGGAAGTAGAGAACCGCGCAAATTTCCCACACCACACCACACCACACCACACCACACCACACCACACCACACCACACCACACATCGCGCGATATAACCGAGAACTTTTCTACTTATACCGATGTGTCCCCCAAAAGCATCAGTATCGCATCGTCAGCCGAATACGGCGCGTCGGAAAAAAATAAGAAACGAACGATACTGATACAACGCGCGTGCGAGATGTTCTCGACGTTGACCGATCGACCCGCGCTGAGGGTTCTCTCCCCTCACGAGACGAAGTCGGAGGTGAACGAAAACGGCAAGAGACGAAGGATCGAGTCGACGGACGATCACAATTATAATCGCCGGACGTCGAGTTCCCAGTTCTCGTCTTCCAACGGCGCTGTTCGCGAAACGTTCGCCGCGATTCCGGTGCGCGTCCTGGCGACGCGTTATCCGCTGACGACGACCGGCTACAAACACCTAACCGTCGGTATCACGATTAAATCACCGTGGTACGCTGTACCCGCCAGCTCGCCTTTGTACGTGGACATCGCCCTGGGGGACAAGCAGGGCAAGGAGATCTGTCTGACGCTCGACACGTGGAGAGGACTGATGGAGCGCAAACGCGACGTATTGGAGAGTCTGCGATCCTGCCCCGTCGACGGAACCCGCTCCCCCTCGCCGATATCGATCGGAGACCTGACGCTGCGATTCGGAACGCTCAACAACCTGCCGATCCTGCGTATGGAGCTACCCAACGCGACTCGCATGGCGATTTCGCTCGACACCGTGAACTCGCTGTACGATTTCCAATCTTGCGTCGATCGCGTCGTCTCAGCGCTGATCGCCGCAAAAGAGGAAGTCGACGCGAAGTACGCGCGCTTTCGGGAGATAGCCGTCGGCGCGCGTAACACGGGAACCTCGATCAAGGACGCGATACGGAAGAGCGAACACTTCGATCCCGGCAACATCATCGACTGCGAGATCGCCGCGCTCTGTTTCAAAGCCTGACGTCGCGACGCGCGTATATATAAATAAATACGCAAAAGACAAAAAAAAAATGTGAAACGCGCGTCGACGCATGTATTCTTTTTTAATTTCGTAGCAATAAAACGAGTGCCGCTCTCATCTGCGTGTTTTCTTTTTCCCCTCCCTCCAGACCCGTACCTATCTCGATGCGATCCCCCGACTTCGCTCGCCCGACGATCCCGCGATCGCGTCATCCGCGATAAGCGGAGAGATATAAAAAAAATTGAAACGACCGTCGAACCGAAGGAACGAAGAAGGGTAATAGAGAGAAAAAAAGAAGAACGACCTTGAACGCGCTTGAACGTGTTTTCGCGCGCTCACCCTCCCCCACCGCGCGGCGCGTCGAAAAAAAAAACGACCTTGAACGGGTTCGAACGCGATGCGTCGAAAAAGAAACGACCTTGAACGCGTTCGAACGCGTTCGCTCTTTCTTTCGAAAAAAACGTTTTTTTTCATCTCCAAACGCGGACGATAATAACGCGATCGACGCTCCCTCTCGCGGGAGGAAGAAGCGCGATTTTCGGTGGGGGGAGCGGAAAAGCGCGTCCGGCCCGCCCGGTTGGGACGAAAAAGCGCGCGAACCGTCAGTGCGCGCCGCGCCACGATCGACGACGCTCCCACCCATCCTCGTACCGCCGGTAACCCCCCCTCCCGACCCCCCCTCCGGGTACCCAAGTGCTGAGCTCGGCTTAAGACACCTCTTCTTAAGACCGGTCCCCCCTCCCGAACCCCCCTCAGGGTACCCAAGTGCTGAGCTCGGGCTTAAGACACCTTTTCTCAAAACCGGCCCCCCACCACCTGCTCCTCCCGGACCCCCCTCACCCATCTCTTATGGCATTCCCCCCGCGGGGGACCCCTCCCCCCCGCCCCCCGCAGTTGTATTTGAGTATAGGAGTATATATTTTCTAGCTACTAAGTTCTATCCTGTGTATCGGATAACGTTATCAAAGAGCAAATTATACAATGATGAAGCAGTCTTAAACAAATTGGCGCGATGTATATCTATACAGGAATCTGAGGAACTGCGAGTCGCAGACGCCGATATCAATCATATAACTTTCAATCTCTTCCATCAACTTTGGTATTTGATCTAATATTATATATTTTGAATTAAATAATCGGGTTTGTTAGATTGGGCACGTATTACTGAATTTTTCGACACATGCAATTATTTGAAGACGTCTTCCAACGAGATTTTATTTTTCCAATATTCCTCCTGCATAATTGTATATATTTTCACCACCATTAACCAATTTTTCACCACCTCAGTGCTGATTCGATATCTAGAAGGCTCTTCACATATGTCCACAATGCATCTTGCCAAGACGATGCTATCTGTCGCAAAGACTTGCGTATATGGTATATACCATGTCTTGTACCATGATCTAATAAGAAAAAATTAAAAAATAACATAAAAGAGAATTATACAAAGTATTCTTTTAATGATAAATACTTAAGTAAAACTTTTCCGGCATGTGATTCCTCGGTTTCGAAAGAAGCATCGTGCATAACACGAATATCATCGTGAACGTCAATGTGAACAGAGGCTCGCTCTTTCCTCGTGCCTAATTGCAATATTACATACATTAAAATAACATGCCAACATTGTGCTATTACTTCATAAGTTTTATCATTTAGTATATTTACCTTAGTTACAATAAAATCGTAAAACGTATAATGGTGCGGTAATATAAGAACCTCCTCAACATATATTAACTGATCTGCCATTACTGTTTTACTTTAAGCTCGCTGAATTCACGCCTCAGAACTTCTAAACATCTCTGAAGAAGCTGATAGATAGAATTACCTGTATCTGAAAATTTAATTTATGCAGCAGAACATTATATATCACACCAATGTTACTCCAAAAGTGACACTGGAGTATCTCTAAATCACTGAGACATTCACCTTTCTTCATTGTAACACTCCGACGATGGCCAGATCCATCCCAATAACTGAATGTGACCTCAATTTCTTATTCCTTCAACGCGTTCTGCTTTTTACCCTATTCTTGCCTGAATTCTTCCCTAAGTTTATTTTCGTCCTCCTCCCTTTCCTTATCCGGCAAGAAACTTGTATCTACATCTGGATTTTTCTTAATCTTCTTAATCGCGGGGGCCATCAGATTGCACATTTTCTGACTGCGGGGATTTTTCGGCATTGTCTTCGTCAGAAGACATCTCAGCTTCATCTTCGTCTTAAATCACATAACATTCAGAGCACTGGGCAGAAATCACATATATATGTATATATATTTACGTCAAACCGCATAAGGAGCTTTCCAGCAAGTGACACAAGCCGACACATACGTCGTTCTATCTTTCTTCTTTGGCAATGAGTAACAAAGACAAAACAATACCTGTGTCGACTTGTGTCGCTTGCTGGAAAGCTCCCATAAGTGAATCTCGCGTTTTATGTAAAATTTTGTAAGAAACCGGTAATCTAACCTATACTACGTTTACGCGAGCGTTACTTAATTCTGTAGTAACTTACGAACGATACGATAATTCCTCCGCATAAACGGGAGATTTTATAGTAACTATGATGATATCGTTCGTATAAGTTACTATAGAAGTAATACTCATGTAAACGTAAACTATTATAATTCCTGTCACATGCACTTAGTCGCGTAAGAAAGTCACGGTGCGGTCTCGCTTCGCGTCGTATAACAATAGGATAGGATAATTACATGTAAATATAAAACAATTACCTTGAATCAGAAAAATATTAATCGTCGCGTCGCGTATAAACAGTCACGGTCGGTCTCGCTCCGCGCGTACCTGACGCGGGACACTACCGTGTTAGGTTATGGTTAACTGTGACAGCGCGCTGTCCGCACTGTCCGCACTGCGCGCAGTTACACACATACACACATACATATCGAAACTGGCGATACTAGCACCGCCATCCAGTGTCGAAAAAGTGAAAGTGACGTTTTCTCTGATAGACATATATATATTGAGAGCGTCGACGTATCTTAACGACGACGACGACGTATCTTAATATAAAATTTCACATTTCGACTTTTGCGTCGCAATATCTCCGCTCGTAGGGCACGTAGCGGAAAAATGAAAAGAACGGACCCCCCCCCCAAATCGACCCCAAGCTATCGATCAAGCCTATTTAGAACTTGATCCGTTCACTCGTTATCGAGATCTCAACATCTCGAGCACTTGCAAATCGTCGCGTCGCGTAAAAGAGTCACGGTTGGTCTCGCTCCGCGTGTACTTGGCGCGAGACACTACCGTGTCTCTTGATTTTGTTCCGAGTACCGAGTATTATTCTCTTTTTCAAATAAACATACGTTTTCATTACTTGTACTTGCTAAAAGTTCATGCAAAGAACATTGATTATAAATTTTTTTTTTTGCATTGTACATTAGCATAAGAATGTAACAATCTGAATAAAGTTACATAAGAAATTTAACTAAAATTAATTAATGCAAAAAATTAAAAAATGATGAATTATTAATTATATTTTTACTTACCATTATCAGAATCGCTAGAAGACTTCAATATATTCCGATTAAATAATCTTCTCTTAACATGATGTATCTTTCTTGATCTTTGGCGAATACGTTCGTTATTACAAATCGTTGAAATGTCATCAGAAACATCATCCACAACATCCTGTTGGTTTCTGTCTTCAACATCGTCGCCACTTTTATCTTTAACATTATCTTCACAATTATCTTCAACATTGTCTTCAACATTGTCTTCACTTTTATCTTCAACATTATCTTCACTTTTATCTTCAACATTGTCTTCACAATTATCTTCAACATTGTCTTCAACATTGATATCTGATATATAAATAAAAAGAGCATTTCAAACATTTCAATATTTGTAGCATATTAATCAAATATATTAATTATGCAACGATCTTTATATATTCATGTACTAATTCGGATAATTTCTTCAAAAATACTATTTAGTTTCATAACTTAAATTTTATCAATTACGTTTATGTAGAACATCATTAGGAACATTATTAGAAATATCACTAGGAATGTTACGTTGATTCGCGAAACTTGTTACAGAGTTATCATTAATTTTTGGCCTTTCATTCAGAAAAGAACTTTTTTTGTATGATTGCAGAACTTCCTGGGCAATTGTTATTGCCACATTTCTTTTTACGGTGTCTGTTTTACGCTAAAAAAATATTTATATATATTTGCAAAAAATGTTATGCAATGTCTTTTATATGAAAAGAAAAGTAACTATTTAAATCTAGAATATTCTGTTACACGAGAGAAATTACAGTATAGAAAATTTTTTCATGACGACTACAATCTATTACAGCGAATTCGGTTCGACACATTAATGCGCATTGGTGTATTTTAAAGCCGTTGTGCACTGATGTAAGCTGAGTGTAAAGTGAAATGCAAATATCTTGAATAATAAAATAAATATTTTTCCAAACAGCACAGTAAAGTGTATTCAAAATTTTCGTGGCTTAACCCGTGTTTATGTATTAAACACATATTTTTACATCGATTTGTATACAACAACTTTAATGTGCAACCGAATTCACTAATATAATAGTTGTCTTAACATCTTTTTCGTTGCAAGTATTCTTAACTGCAAAAAAATTATATTCTAAAGCGTCCAAAAGTAAATAATGAAATAATGAAGTAAAAAGAAATACTAACTATTTGCATATTCTGAAATAATTAACAGTAGTTCAAAATAACAAGTTTGATATTTGGGGATACTCCAAAGTATTTTTATTAAAATTTTACGAATAATTATCTTTCTTTACAATGTGAAGAATATAGATTTTTTATCCTGCGTTGAATAAAGTTTATATTTATAAAGTTTATATTGAATAAAGTTAATATTTTAAATATGAAATAAAATGTTAAGCGGGAACACAGACTTCTGCATATAACGCATAAGGAAATAAACCAGAGTGTTTCATTTCTATGAAGAACTCTAATTGGTTTATTTCCTTACGCCTTATGCGTTATACAGAAGTCTGTGCTCCCTGCTTTATTAATAGCCAAAAATCTGAAAAAGTACATTTAAGGGGATCCCTCAGCTGTCTGTATTACAGATAAAAATCACGATTTTCGTTCTACGTTCCTTCTGTCGTGTTAAATGGACAGAAAATACAGACGGATGAGGAATTCTCTTAATAATTATTTTTTTTGTATCTATTATAGTAATGTATATAATGATAAACTTACTATCTTTCTACGACACAATCCTTGTATGTCAGAAGAGGAATCTTCATTATAATCGGAACTTGTTACATCCGCCTTCTGTGAGGCATAGCGTATTCTTTCGCACTTCATCCGTTTTTTAGCGACAGCTTCATTTTCTAAAATCATAATTATTTCCTGTATTTAAACTATAAAAAGCTGTATTGTTTATTTCTTTATTGAGCTACTTATTTTTATCAAGTATAGATATAAATAGAATTTATATGTAACAAAGAATAGTTATTCCATTATTTTATGTAGTATTGTAACTTTTACATAAATTGTTTTACATAATGTGTTTGAAACAAGACTTAAATTTAAATAAAAAATGATATTTATTATGAGTACTAAATTGTCTTATTACCAGCTAGAAATCAAATTTGAGCTCTGTAATATCCATTATGCTCGTGATCGTCGTTGCATTTATTTGCACACTGCCACTTTACGAAATATATATTATGTTTATGGAAATCACTCTCGTCTTTTGGATTAAAGGATACCAATTTCTTTTTGCTATTCTTGATTTTTACGAAGTCTATTGGCACGCAAAAACTTTCCGTTTTTGTGTCCATAAATCTGATACAAGCGAATGTAGGATTTCCGTTCATTTCTCATTAAATGTATTTTACACTAGCTTTATATTCACGGATATATGTATAATAACACTATATTAACAGAGATCACAGCGTGTATTTATCGACAACAGCAATAATATGACAAAAGCAACAATTGCTAAATCTCAGACTACTGCGTACTACTGAGACCAGGTTACCGGGTAAAGTCGCAGGAGATCTCAAGCACGACATCAAAAGTGAAAAGAGCCCGCGTGTATCTCGTACTACGTAGGAATCGGTAACCAATAGGCGGATGCCGTGTTGCCAGACACGAGTTGTCGCATGCGTAACCTTACACCATGACCGCTAATGGATGAAAACCCTAGAAAATTCTATAGTGCACGTGATACATGCTATAGATTAGGTTTGTTCGCGTTGCTTGAAATCCCCAAACATTTTTGCACTTGAAATGAGATAAATATATATTCGGCCATTGGAGAGAGAGAAAGCGAAGATGCTGAATGCAAAAAGTGCAAGCAACGCGAACAGACCCATTTTCATCACTCGTGGTGCACCCGGGTGACGTTTTCGAACGCAGCCCCAGTTGACCAGTTCAAATAAGTTCAGTACGTTTATCTAATTGTAAGAAGAACGAATACTTTGTGTTTATGTGCGTCATATTAAAACTGTTTCTTGAGTGATAAGTTTCTTGATTGTATAAAGTATATTTTGAAAGGCCTGGATGAAGTGAAGGCATTAATATGTGATCATCTGTACTAATTAACGACTTGAAAACTTATAATTAAGCAACGTGCTTTGTGAGAAGAGTAAATAAAGCATCTACGTACTTTTATTGCCGGTAAATACACTCGTACAAAAAAAATAGGGAACACTTCATGAACTCTAAAAATTAGGCTATTTTCAAACTGCTGTAAGTCGGCGAAAAATTATCGTAAAAAAAAATCGAAAAAGCATTTTGAAGCTTGAAGTTTCAACTTTAACGCATTTTCGGTGGATTTTTAAAATTTTTTTATTTTCTCTGTTGTACGCCTTAAAAAAGAACACATTGTTTTGTTCCTTAAAATTAACTTATGTTTGACTACTTGAAACTCAATTAAAAATTTTTTTTTCAAAAAATTCAATTAGCGTTTCATAAACTACATAATTTTACCTACAAAATGCTTTTTTTTAATTTTCCTACGATTTTTTTTGACCGATTTACACGACTTTGAAGCAAACCCTGTATTTTTTAGAAAAAATGACGTAACTCGATGAAAAATCATCGTAGAACAAACAAAAAAAAAGCATTTTAAAGCTCAAAATGTCAGCTTTAACGTGGTATCGGTGACTGTAAAAAATTTTTCTGTCTTCCTTGTTTGGTGCTAAAATTAAAAATGTTGATTTATTCCTTAAAATTACACATTTTTAACACTCTGCAGTTTGATAAAAAAAATTTTTTCACAAAATTCAATACAAATAACACAAACTGTAACATTTTACCTACAAAATGCTTTTTTTTAAATCTTCCTACGATTTTTTTTGACCGATTTACACAATGTTGAAGTTAACCCTTTTTTTCTTGAAAAATGACATTTACCGCCGACATTAGCATTAACCAATGTGCACCACGTGGAGGTTGTCGGTCGGATTTTGCACATTGTGTGTGTGTGTGTGTGTGTGTGTGTGTGTGTGTGTGTGTGTGTGTGTGTGTGTGTGTGTGTGTGTGTGTGTGTGTGTGTGTGTCACAGCAGAGATAAGGACTCCGCAACTCGTCATTTCTGCAGTATTTAAATGACTCCAAACCCTCTCTGCTGTGTGTGTGTGTACGTGCGCGCGAGTGCCTTTAAAATTGTGTATTACCTCCTCTTTGATTAATTACTGCTTGCAATCGCTCTCGCATGTTTATGCATCTTTCAATTGCGCTTTGTGGAATTTCGCGCCAAATTTGCCTAAGCGCTTCTCCCAATTGGTTCAGATTGAACACATTTGGGACGAAATAGGACGACGATTAAGGCGTCGCGAGGAGCAGCCGTATAATCTGAACCAATTGGGAGAAGCGCTTAGGCAAATTTGGCGCAAAATTCCACAAAGCGCAATTGAAAGATACATAAACATGCGAGAGCGATTGCAAGCAGTAATTAATCAGAGAGGAGGTAATACACAATTTTAAAGGCACGCGCGCGCACGTACACACACACACAGCAGAGAGGGTTTGGAGTCATTTAAATACTGCAGAAATGACGAGCTGCGGAGTCCTTATCTCTGCTGTGATACACACACACACACACACACACACACACACACACACACACACACACACACACACACACGTACACACAATGTGCAAAATCCGACCGACAACCTCCACGTGGTGCACATTGGTTAATGCTAATGTCGGCGGTAAATGTCATTTTTCAAGAAAAAAAGGGTTAATTTCAACATTGTGTAAATCGGTCAAAAAAAATCGTAGGAAGATTTAAAAAAAAGCATTTTGTAGGTAAAATGTTACAGTTTGTGGTATTTGTATTGAATTTTGTGAAAAAATTTTTTTTATCAAACTGCAGAGTGTTAAAAATGTGTAATTTTAAGGAATAAATCAACATTTTTAATTTTAGCACCAAACAAGGAAGACAGAAAAATTTTTTACAGTCACTGAAACCACGTTAAAGCTGACATTTTGAGCTTTAAAATGCTTTTTTTTGTTTGTTCTACGATGATTTTTCATCGAGTTACGTCATTTTTTCTAAAAAATACAGGGTTTGCTTCAAAGTCGTGTAAATCGGTAAAAAAAATCGTAGGAAAATTAAAAAAAAAAGCATTTTGTAGGTAAAATTATGTAGTTTATAAAACGTTAATTGAATTTTTTGAAAAAAAATTTTTTAATTAAGTTTCAAGTAGTCAAACATAAGTTAATTTTAAGGAACAAAACAATGTGTTCTTTTTTAAGGCGTACAACAGAGAAAATAAAAAAAATTTAAAAATCCACCGAAAGTGCGTTAAAGTTGAAACTTCAAGCTTCAAAATGCTTTTTTAAATTTTTTTTACGATAATTTTTCGCCGACTTACAGCAGTTTGAAAATAGCCTAATTTTTAGAGTTCATAAAGTGTTCCCTATTTTTTTTGTACGAGTGTATGTTTTAAAAATAGTAAGTAAAAAAATTCTTAGAAGTATGCAAGTTCTGACTTTGTTCCATTCAAGCTAACCTAATCAAACCTAACAATAGCATTACAGCACTATTATAATTTGCAATTTTGCAATGTAATACGTTTGTGTAACAGACAGTTAATCCCCGATAGGAAAACAAAATTACATGACGAAATCTGAAATTTGGAATGCTGTTACGCGTGTCTACATTTGGAACAATATATGTAGAAATTTATACTTTTTATTAAATATTTATAAATATATTTGCACAATTTATTTCTAAATAGTATTTCAGCAAAACTACAGCATAATGGCGAATCATGTTAGCGGAATATTTTCATAATTTAATTTGGAAAGAAATTACCTATAATAATTGATAAATACATTTAAGCTTTATTATTTTCAAAATAATTTGAAATATAATTGTGGAAAAATGAATCAATATGTATCGCTTCAAAAAAATGTACAATATTCTAAAATTATAATTTTAAAAGGAAAACTTTCAAAACTTTTTAACAAAAAATAATTTTTTAAGACTGCATGATTGTGTAATTTATATCTTGAATTGAATTTATAAATTTTTGGCAAATATCATTTAGAAATTTTATCCCGACAAAACTGCTGCGTTATGCAGCATCTTAATGCATCAAAATGTGAGATTCCTCTATTTCGTGATGCAATTATTGTACAATATATATTTAGGTAATATTCCTATCGGGGATTATTTAATAGGCGATTTTACGGAAAATTATATTAGTGTTATATATTACTATTGTTTGGTATTTACTGCGATATAGGTCTAGATTACATCGATTATTTGAAATGCATATCAAGTAGTATTGAGTTAATCAGCCAATTATTAAATTAATTTTCTAATTATTTACTATGTGATTGACCTATCAAATAATTGGTGTAAACTAACGCTGATTAAAAATCATTGTTTATCATATTTCCTCAGAAATTTTCTAATAATTTTCATACTTTAGATTTATGCAAAATTCTGAGAAAATACGTTAAATTTCTCAGATACTCTAAAAAATAATTGGATGAAGATTTTTAGAATATCAGTACATTCTATCTGTATGTTTGAGAATTTCTGATAAATTGTGTGATTTTTTTATATTTATTCAGATTTCGGAAAAGATACGTTGGTGAAAAAAATCGGAAATATTTTATTATTATTCTATCTGAGTGTTTCTAAAAAATGCTCCAAATTTATATAAAAAATCTGGACAATGCTGAGAAGTCTTAAAATTTGGAGATTTTTTTCCACCAGGGAAACCATTATGAAATGTAATATTTGTTTTCTATTACACAAATAGATGTTGCCATTATTTGCTGCGTTCTGCGTTACACTACTGTTCGGAAATCATCACTTCGACTCTCGAGCGGCCATTACCGAGCCGGCCAATCAGAGATCAGACCGATCGGCGACTCTCGACCGGTCGAGATATCGACCCGCGCGGAAGATCGCAAGCTCATCGCGGGACTCGTGTGCGCGACCAATTTCCGGTGCGATCCTCGAACGGTACAGACGTGCCTCGTGTTCTCCCTTTTGAAAGGGCGGAATCTTACACGCGGAAGACAACGAAATCCACGGTGCTTCTCGTCCAGAACCTCTCGTACCAAAACCAGTGACGATTTTCTGGACCGACCCGTCTCAGTGCGGACGACAAAGCGCGGATCGCTCCCGCGTTCCCGGGCCTCGGCCGAGACTCAGAGGTTCACCTCGAGTCGGCCCGGTCGCCGAAAGACGATCGCCTCGCGGAGTGCTTGCCGCCTGCCCCTCTCGCCGTGCACCAGACACAGTGCGCCGTTTCAGAACATTTGGTCCTTCGAGCCGGATTCGGCGGGGACAGGGCGGCAATCGGATCGGCCGACCGGCGAATATCGCCGTACGTTCTCTACACCGCGTTGCGGCGCGGCGTGACTCCCCCTCGCTCTCTCCCTCGGCTCGGCACGGCTCGTTCGACCGGACATCCTCGGGTACAACCCCGTTGACCGTGCGGTGGTCAGGGTTCCTCGCCTCTCGTCGGATCGGTGGCCTCGTGCTCGGCACGCGTGTGACCCGTGACAGTGCGGCGGTTGGATCGACCGACCGGCGGACATCGCCGTACCCTCTCTTCCCCGCGCGGCGGCGCGGCGTGACTTCCCCTCGCTCTCTCTCTCTCGACTCGACATCGCTCGTCCGATCGGACGGTCGCGGATATAACCTCGTTGACCGTGCGGTGGTCAGGGGTCTTCGACATTCGTCGGACCATTGACATCGTGCTCGGCACGCCCGTGACACGTAATCGTGCGGAACCGCGCGCGAGTGCAACCCCTGCCGCGTGTGCTCAACTCCCGCGGTACGGTCTCGACTGCTCAGTGCGTCTAGCCCGGACGGATTTTTCGCGCTCTCAACTCGCGGCTCAAGACCAGTGCTCGGTCTCCTTCTTCTCTCTCTCTCGCTCTCCATTCGTCGGAAGCTGCTCTTGACGACCGGTACATCTCGCAGTGACACTCCCGGCGGCCATCCAGACTCGGTCGCGTGCGCGATCCGGATCGACGGAACACGAGTCTCAGAACCGCTCGGCTAATTCAGAGTCATCATTCACGCTGCGTCATCAACATGCCCGTCGCAGCAAAAATATCACTACAAATGAACCGCTTTACGTATATAAAGTCGGTGGCTCTCGAAGCCAAGGAATCGGCATTCCTCTCGCTCCCTCTCGCCTCATTGAAAGTTAAACTGTCTCTGGTCGATAACTACTGGGAGAAGTTTGACCAGCAGCACGAGCGACTCTCGGATCTGAAGGTAGACTCTCTGCTGGAGTTAGATTATTTCCAGGACGGTGTGTATGACCGGTGCTTGCAATATTACGCCGAAGTCAAGGCCACACTCACTCACCTCATTGACGAGAAGGAGCGAGCGAATCCTCTTTCGGGGTCACACCTGGCCAATCTATCCATGTCCAGTCAGGCAACGGCACGCAGCCATCTCCCGGAGATCTCCCTCCCTCAGTTCGACGGAGAGTTCTCAGCGTGGAGACCGTTCCACGACCTCTTCTCTTCTCTGGTTGGCAGGAACCCTGACATATCCAATGTGGAAAAAATGCATTACCTTCGGACCAGCCTCACGGGGGAGGCTGCACAGCTCATATCCAACCTGCCTGTCGCAGAGGACTCGTTTGCGTCCGCCTGGGACATACTCGTCGAGCGCTTCGAGAACAAGCGTCTCCTGATTTCATCGCAAGTGGATCGACTGTTCGGCATCAAACCCATGACCACCAGATCGGCACGCGAACTCAACGCGGTCCTCAATACCGAGGCGCTTAATGCCCTACAATCACTGGGCGCACCGGTTCACCACTGGGACCATCTCTTGGTGCACCTCATTGTACACCGACTCGACCCTCACACCCGAGAGTCCTGGGAAGTCAAACTCGGTTCCTCCACTGAACCTCCCTCGTATCGAGACCTCAAGGCGTTCCTCACCGGTCGGGCCCGTGCTCTTGAGAGCATGGAACTGGGAACCCCGGCCTCGACTTCCAAGGCCCGAGTCAAGGTGTCTCCGGCTCTCGCCTATGTGGCCACCTCATCAACCTCTGGGACCGAGCCATCAGGATGCTCGCTGTGCGCTGGGACGCACTATATTGTTGCGTGCCCGAAATTTCGGGACATGACACCTCATGCTCGGCGGAATCTAGTCATTGAACGCCGGCTTTGTTTCAACTGCTTAGGTCGACACAACGCGGTCGCCTGTCAGAACCAGAAGAGGTGCCGAGACTGCGGGAACAAGCATCATACAATGATCCACACGGATGCTCCACGACATACCTCGACCCCTCAACCGGAACCGACGGTCGTGGCGACACAAACCTCGGCCCCGGTATCACCAAACGTCAGCACGGAAACTCAGGAGGCCTCGCCACCTGCGTCTGACTAGTTTCCGCGGTCCCGTCTCCTCCTCCGTCGTGTAACACCTCTCGGCCGGCGGTTCTTCTCGCTACGTGTAGAGCTCTCATGCGGTCTCCCTCCGGTGACACTCACCAAGTTCGGATGCTCGTGGATCCTGGATCCGAACTCACATTTATCTCAAGATCCGTGGTGAAGCAACTCCAGCTTCCCAGACAATCCTCAACGATCCCCATACTCGGCATTGGCGGGTCTCACTCGGGACAAACGTGTGGCGCCGTCTCAGTAACGTTACAATCCATACATTCTCCCCGCTCGATTCTCATTACCGCCCACGTACTTCCTAAGCTTACCACCCGACTCCCCTCCTTCGGGCCGTTGGATCGCCAATGGACTCATCTGCAAGGGCTTCCCTTAGCGGACCCGACCTTTCTCACCCCAGGACGAATCGACCTAATCCTCGGAGCGGACACATACGGACTCTTTATCCAATCGGAGGTTCTCAAGGGGACTGAGCATGAGCCCGTTGCCCAACGCACCATCTTTGGCTGGATCGTCCTCGGCCCACTCTCAATCTCATCGGCTTCCAGCGCTACGGCCTGTCAAGCCACCGCGGGTCCCGACCTTCACGATCTTCTAGCATCATTCTGGCTACAAGAGGAGGTACCGTTCTCCCCCGTCAACCAACTCTCCCCGGAGGAAGCGGAATGCGAGGCTCACTTCAAGGCCACCCACTCGCGGGATCCCTCCGGGCGCTACATCGTACGGCTCCCATTTAAGATACCTGCCTCACAACTTGGCCTCTCTCAACGGACCGCTCAAGCGTGCTTGCAACGCCTCTTGCGACGCTTCTCATCGGACGAGCCTTACCGCCTCCGTTACTCAACATTCATGCGCGAGTACGAGGAGCTACGGCACATGGTGCGTATCTCTCCTCACGCCTCGGATCCAGCTCCGGTGTACTACCTACCCCACCACGGAGTACTCAAGGGGGACGACATAAGAGTGGTCTTCAACGGATCCAGCATCACCAGCTCTGGCCTGTCTCTCAACGACTTGCTGCACACGGGCGCCAAGCTGCAGTCAAACATCTCCGACGTCCTCCTCTGGATCCGGCAGCATCGGTACATTTTCATCACGGACATTCGGAAAATGTTTCGCCAGATCATGATTCACCCGGAAGACTGGGCCTTCCAGCGCATCCTCTGGGTCGACGACCAGCTCAACGTGATCGGTTTCGAACTCACCACGGTCACCTACGGCACCAAATCGGCCCCTTTCCTGGCAATCCGAGTTCTCCTCCAGCTCGTGGAAGACGAAGGCGCAAACTACCCACTCGCGGTCGCCCCCCTCCTCAAGGGAAGATATGTGGACGACATCAGTGGCGGTGCCGACAACTTTGAAGAGTTAATGGCGACGGCGCTCCAGCTGGTGGATCTCTGCAAGGCGGGCGGCTTTCCTTTAGCAAAGTGGCAAAGCAATCATCCGGATCTGTGCGAATCCCTCTCATCCTCCACAGGCTCACCGACGTCTCACTCGTTTTCGGACGGCCAGGGCAAGATCCTGGGGCTCACCTGGCATTCGGAGCCCGATCGATTCACCTTTCCGGCACGGCAACCAACCGAGTCATTCATCACCAAGCGGACGATCTTGTCAGAAGTCGCCCAACTCTTTGACCCACTCGGGTTCCTATCCCCCGTCACCATCAGAGCGAAGATGCTCTTGCAGGAGTTGTGGCTAGAGAAGCTCGACTGGGACGAACCCCTTCCACCACGTCTCCGGCACCGGTGGACCCAATTCCGGACGGAGCTATCGGACCTATCGTGCATCACTGTTCCTCGGTGGCTGGGCCTCGCCCCCTCAGCTCACATCGAAATCCACGGATTCTCGGACGCATCTCAACTGGCGATGGCGGCGGTGGTTTACGTCAAGGTCACACTCCCCGGGTCGGAGCCCATCATCACGCTAGTCTGCGCCAAGACCAAGGTAGCCCCCCTCAAGCGACTCACAATTCCGAGGTTAGAGCTCGCGGCTGCTCTACTCCTAGCTCGCCTGGTCAACTATGTACAACGAACCCTCGGGCTGACCATGGTCGCGATATTCCTGTGGATTGACTCGTCGGCGGTACGCGCGTGGATCAATAGTCACCCCTCTCGCTGGAAGGAGTATGTCAGCAATCGGGTAGCGGCCATACAAGAACTGGTTCCCCACGGCCGGTGGCGATTTGTACCCGGTTCCGAAAACCCTGCGGACTGCGCGACCCGCGGCCTCACGGCGAGCCAGCTCTCTCTACATTCACTCTGGTAGAGGGGACCCCCCTGGTTACTCCTTTCTTCCCCGCACTGGCCGGACCTCCCGTCACAGTCGGATTCCGCCGCCACCCTCGAAGAGCGACCCGGCCTCCTACTCATGGCAACGGCCCCGCCATCCAAGCTGTGGGACCTCCTCTCTCGGTACTCCTCTCTCACTCGGCTTCTGCGGATCACGGCCACCTGCCAGCGGTGTTGCGCCACCTTCCGAGGAGTACCTCAGTCATCACTAGCCAACCCTCTCACCCCGGCCGACTTGGAGGCGGCGCGATTATTCTGGGTTCGAGCGACTCAAGCTACCCACTTTGCCTCTGAACTGAAGGTCCTCTCGAGCGGAAACCTTTTGCCCAAGTCACATCCCCTGTCCAAACTCACCGCCTTCATTGATCACTCCGGCGTACTCCGTGTTGGAGGTCGCCTCAAGAACTCGCTACTCGATCCGGATAACATTCACCCGGCCATCTTGCCCAGGGAGGCCCGACTTTCTCAGCTCCTTATCGCGGATGCCCATCAGCGGACACTTCACGGCGGGACTCAGCTGACGTTGACCTATCTCCGCAGAACCTATTGGATCATCGGCGGTCGGGCCCCGGTGAGATCTCACATTCTACGCTGCGTACGGTGCGTCAGATACCGCGGTACTCGAGCCCAACAACTCATGGGCCAGCTACCGCCCTCCCGCGTCACACCTTCCCGCCCATTCCTCACCGCGGGAGTCGATTACGCCGGCCCCATCACCCTCAAATCGTGGCGAGGGCGGGGTGCCAAGTGCCACAAGGGATGGATAGCGGTCTTCGTTTGTTTCGCCACCTCTGCCGTCCATCTGGAGCTCGTCATGGAATACACCACCGACGCCTTTCTCGCTGCCTATAGACGGTTCACTGGACGACGAGGCATCTGTCACACGCTTTTTAGCGACTGTGGCACCAACTTCCTCGGGGCGGACGCTACCCTCAAACGGCTTCTCCACTCGGGGTCAAAGGAGGCTCAGGAGCTCTCCCAACGGTTGATCAACGATGGCACTCGCTGGGTCTTCAACCCACCGGCGGCTCCGCACTTCGGGGGGAAGTGGGAGTCAGCAGTCAAGTCGGTCAAATATCACCTACGGCGGACGATCGGCGATACGCTCCTGACCTATGAAGAATTTACAACTCTTCTGGTGCAGATTGAGGCCGTACTCAACTCAAGGCCGCTGTGCCCCCTCTCGGACGACCCGGAAGACCTCTCTGTGCTCACACCCGGGCACTTCCTCATCGGCGAGGCTCCCACCACAATCCCGGAGCCTTCCCTCTCCACGCTACCGTCCTCCAGATTATCCCGGTGGCAACTCATCCAGCAGCAGGTGCAACATTTCTGGTCTCGGTGGTCAAGGGAGTGTCTGCAACACCAACTCTCAATATCCAAGTGGCATCACCCGTCAACACAGATCCAAGTCGGCTCGCTAGTCCTACTCACCGACGAGCGCTCGCCTCCTTCTAAGTGGCCCCTCGCCCGAATAATTGCACTTCATCCTGGTGCGGACGGTCTCTCTCGGACGGTCTCTCTCGGGTGGTCACGCTCAAGACTGCCACCACCGAACTCCGACGGCCCATCACCAAGCTAGCGATTCTCCCGGTCTCATCGGATCCGCCTCTCCCGGACCCGGACTCATCGGCACCAGCATCAAGTTAGCGTTCTCCAACACTGTTGTAGAAGGCGGGCGGAATGTTCGGAAATCATCACTTCGACTCTCGAGCGGCCATTACCGAGCCGGCCAATCAGAGATCAGACCGATCGGCGACTCTCGACCGGTCGAGATATCGACCCGCGCGGAAGATCGCAAGCTCATCGCGGGACTCGTGTGCGCGACCAATTTTCGGTGCGATCCTCGAACGGTACAGACGTGCCTCGTGTTCTCCCTTTTGAAAGGGCGGAATCTTACACGCGGAAGACAACGAAATCTACGGTGCTTCTCGTCCAGAACCTCTCGTACCAAAACCAGTGACGATTTTCTGGACCGACCCGTCTCAGTGCGGACGACAAAGCGCGGATCGCTCCCGCGTTCCCGGGCCTCGGCCGAGACTCAGAGGTTCACCTCGAGTCGGCCCGGTCGCCGAAAGACGATCGCCTCGCGGAGTGCTTGCCGCCTGCCCCTCTCACCGTGCACCAGACACAGTGCGCCGTTTCAGAACATTTGGTCCACTTAACGCTTCGAAGCATTTGTTGCGTTAAATGAACCGCAGCCTTGATTACAGACTTTAATAGCAATTTTAAAATATTACAGAATGGAGAATAAAAGAAATACCAGAAAGAGATATTTGATTGAGGGTGACGATGCAATTACTGCTTCACAAAAGTCCAGGTTGAAACGATGGGCTAGGACACGTAACCAAAATGATAATGTAATATTCTTGTATTTAATATTTTCTGTACGTTTCAAGTTGTTTTAGCCAAAATATGTCCTTATTTTTAATGTAAACGTACAGGTTGCACACAAACATTGTGAAGAAGTAGAGCACAACAACAATATTAATAACATAAACATTTCTTTGGAAAGAACAATTTTAACTGACGATGATGTTATTGAGGAAGTAAGTTATAGCACATCTCTATTATAAAAATTTTTTGTACAAATATTGTACAAACGGAACACTGTTCCACAGTGCCAAACATTGGTTCTTGCTTTTAATTCCTCGCCGGATCCAAGTATACGAACATTATGAACCAATCATATGAAAGAATTATTGAGCGATTGCTTTCCAACTACGACACAAGTCGACACAATCGTATACAGCTAAAATGCAATCTTAATGATTTTTTTATACGATTGGTTCATACTTTCATACACTTGGATCCAACAAGGAACTGAAAGCAAGACATCATGCGACACCAATGAAGTCTATACTATACCGAAATGTGAACTTCTATAGAAGAAAATATTACAAGTGATAGTGAAAATTATTCCGAACCCGTCCTTTTCTCTCATTTTGCCAGTTCCTCTTTTGTCAGTCCCAGTGCCCAATCAAAATTTGCTGGATTGAGACAGAAACGAAAGAAAGTTACCCGTCTCTCTTTTTTCTGTCCCTAGCGCTAAGCACGACAGTTCACTTTCCAGTATAGTATAGAGTTCACTGGGCGATGCTGTGTAACACAGTGTTCCGTAGCTGGAAAGCACCTTATATATACTAGGATAATGTCTCTTATTTTTATATGATAATAAAATATTCTTATATATTTTTATGATCTGAACTTTTTCGTGTGTGATTCTTATAACAATTGTTAACCTTTTAGACCAAAAAAATGTATAATATAATATCTATAAAATTATAATATCTATAAAAATGTCTATAATATCTATAAAAATGTAAATATAAGAATATTTTATTATCGTATAAATAGGGTAATATATAGGGTCCCATTTTATAGGACCCAGGCAAATACCTCTAAAAATATGGAAGATACGGAAAAATATTTTGTATAAAAGTTTTATGACTTCGAGAGGGGACATAAGATTATACCATTGGTCCGACCTTGGATAATCGTTTGAAGGACATAGAGATCACCATCAATCTCTTAAATTAAATCCTCATATTTGATTGCATTTTCTTGTAACTTATCTTGAGAGCTTTTCAAAACGTTATAATAAAGTATTTGTTCATTAAGTATTTTTTTCCTCCCCGCCGGGTTCCTACCTTGCCGAAGCTTCGGGGAGGGCGTGCGTGGCTCGCGGGACGTCGGGGACCGCGGGACCGCTCGGCGGACCCGACGTTCTCGGGGGCTGCGGGCGGCCGATCTGAGGCGGGTGGGGGGGCTTAAGGGCGCGCACGGGGATCACCCGCTCAGGGGTGTAGCCGGGCGCGCCCGACCAAAAGGAACCCCCCAAGCCAAGGTGTGAGCAACCGTGCTGATGGCTGCGTGGCGCAGGGGGTGCTGCGTCGCAAACGGTGCCTCCCGGAAACCGGGCGACCTCCGGGAGGGGGTAGCCAAGCCCCGGGCATTCGCGGCTCTGCCCGGGTGAGAACGCGCGACCGCGGTACTCGTGGGATCAATATGGAAGATGAACAACTTAAAAACAAAAACAAAAACAAAAATATAAATAAAAACATAAAAAATAATGAGTATGAGGAGGTCCTCCAGGGAGTAGCCACCTTAATAGGTAGCGAACGACCGGAGGAAACTAGACCGGGCAGCTTGGGGAAGGAGCCGGACAAGGCCCAACCACAAGCTGGTAAAAGCCGGGTAAAGTATAGCGGGGCGGCACGTCGTCGCTATAAGAAGCAGAAGCAGATGGAGGGGAAGAGCAGCGCTGAAAGGCCTGCTCCTGAACCAAACTCTGCTTCTGAGGCAATGCCAGAGACGGGGGAGCGAGTTTCCGCTGGGACGTGCAAGCGAACCAAATCGGAACAGAGCACACCCAGTCCTAGCACTGCACAGTTGAGCAAAAGGACTAAGATCACTGCAGATCAGAGGACTTTTGCCCAAACAACATCCGGCTTAGTAAGGGTGGCCATGGTTCCCATGGAATATCCCGAGCGAAAGCTGGACGAAAAAGAAGCTGTGCTCTTGAGGGATAAGGTGAAGGAGGGTATCCTTGGCGTTGCGAAGGGTACCAAAGCCCCCACCTTTAGGGGCACAGCTGACAGAGACGGTGCAGTTATCTTTAACTGCACCGATGCTAAAACCGAAGGGTGGCTGCGAAGCCTAACTTCGGTTTTGGAGATAAATGGGGTTCGGCTGCGTGCAGTGCAGCTCGATGAACTGCCTAGGCGTCATCGGGTTGTGGTGCACGTGGAGGACCCTAGAATGCCTGTCAAGGAAGCAATAGAGCTACTTGACAGGCAGAATGAGGGTCTCCAAGCCGCGGACTGGGTGGTCGCGAGGGGCAGCGAAAGTAGGGATGCTACGAGCACCCACTTCGCTGCCCTTATTGGGGAGGGAGCGTTGAGCGCTCTTAAAGCGCACAACTTTAAACCCTTCTGTGGGCTCGGCCAGGCGACAGTTAGATTGCCTGGGGGGGACCGCAGGGCGGAGTTAGGAAGGAAGGAGGATAGATCGGAGACTGCCTAATCAATGGCGGGCTCCAATATCCCCTTCACTCAAATCAACTTGCATCATAGCAAAAGCGCCTCGGCGGTTCTAGCCAGGTGCGCAGCTGTGATGCACACAAAGCATTTATTCCTCATCCAAGAGCCGTGGCTCGTCAAGGGACACATTAAGGGCCTTGGAGGTTGTGGTAAATTGTTTAAAGCAGACAACGCAGAAAGACCAAGAGCCTGTATTGTGGCGAAAGGTTTGGATGCCTGTCTATTACCACAGTTTAGCGATGGCGACTTAGTGGCCGTAAGGCTAAAACTTAAAACAGACGATGGAGGGACCAGGGACCTGATAGTGGGGTCAGTTTACATGCCCTACGACTCGGAGGAACTACCCCCCCAAAGAAACATGATAGAGCTAGTAGCTTATGCGAAGGAAAGGGGGCTAGAACTTCTCTTGGGCTGCGATGCAAACTCACACCATTTGGTGTGGGGAAGCTCCGATATAAACCCGAGAGGAGAAAGCCTACTTAACTTCATCATGAGCACTAACCTGCAAATCCTAAATAGAGGAACAGAACCCACTTTCCTGGACTCTAGAAGACAGGAAGTGATAGACATTACGTTGTGCACGAGGGGAGTGGTGGATCTGGTGGCGGGATGGAGGGTCTCAAATGAACCTTCAGGGTCCGACCACAGACAGATCCGCTACGACCTTGTGAACTTACAAAAAAATGAACAGTGGGGGAGAAACCCCAGGAAAACAAACTGGGAGGGCTTTAGAGCCGACTTAGTCAGTCGGCTAAAAAATGCACCGACCAGATTCCATACAAAGGAGGACCTGGAGATCGCAGCGAGCTTCGTTAGCGAAGCTATCAGGGAATCCTTTGAACTGAATTGCCCATTAAGGCCGAGAAATGCCTCGGCCAGGGCCTCATGGTGGAATGAAGAGTTGTCGAAGCTCAGGGCTAGGGCAAGAAGGCTCTTCAATAGGGCCAGAAATGTAAATACGCTGGAAGCCTGGGAAAAACACAGGGCTGCTCAGCGAGATTACAAAAAGGAGTTAGTTAGCGCCAAAAGAACGGGGTGAAGGAACTATTGCGAGAGGATTGAGAGTGCTTCGGAAGCATCCAGACTCTGCAAGATCCTCTGCAAAGAGAGTGACCCACAGTGGAGCTGTCTCAAGCTCCCTAATGGAGAATTCACAGAAACAACTGAGGAGACTTTGAACCATCTCATGGAGGCTCACTTCCCGGGATTTCAAAAGTCTTCTTCAGTCACGGAGAAACAACGACAACCTAGGGCTGTTTATAAGCCCAGGGCTTGGGCGTTGGCGGCAAAGGTGGTTTATCCACAAGCAGTGGAGTGGGCGGTTCGCTCTTTTGAGCCCTACAAGGCTCCGGGACCGGACGGCATACTCCCTCTACTTTTACAGGAGAGACTCGAAGAGCTGGTAGGCCCATTGACTAAAATCTTTAGGGCAAGCATAGCTCTGAGACATGTCCCGCAAGCATGGAGAGCCACTAGAGTGGTCTTCATACCTAAGCCTGGCAGAAATGGACACATTAAAGCCAAAGATTACAGACCCATCAGTTTGACTTCCTTTCTGTTGAAGACCCTGGAGAGGCTAATTGATGGGTTTCTCAAGAATGGACCATTGGCGGACCACCCTCTAGCCAGTGCTCAGTATGCCTACAGGGAGGGCAAGTCTACGGAAACTGCCCTACACCACCTGATAGGCAGGATAGAGACACAGCTGGAGGCGAAAGGATACGCTATTGGAACTTTCTTGGACATCGAAGGGGCGTTTGATAGCACCTCGAATAAGGCCATTAAAGAAGCACTGATTGCACATGGGGTCCCGGAACCACTGGTAGATTGGGTGATGGACATGCTGACGGGGAGGAACCTAACAGTCACGCACAGCAACATTAGCATCACTGGTAAACCGGGCAAGGGGTGCCCGCAGGGTGGGGTTCTGTCCCCTTTGTTGTGGTGCCTCGTAGTTAATGACCTTCTGGTGAAATTACAAGAGAAGGGGTTCCTGACCTATGGCTATGCGGATGATGTAGCTATAGTGATCACAGGATCCTTCTTAGATACCCTAAGGGATCGCATGAAAGATGCCTTAAAGATCGTCCAAAAATGGTGTGAGGCCAAGGGATTGATGGTTAATCCATCAAAGACCAATATAATGGTCTTCACTAGGAAATACAAACCAGAACCCATTGAGCCTCTTAAGCTCTGGGGGAAGGCAATCCCCTTTACAACCTCAGTCAAATACTTGGGACTACATATAGATACCAAACTCAACTGGAAAGTACACCTTGCAGAGAGCAAGAAAAAATTCTACACATGCATGTGGATGTGTAGAAGAGCCATGGGAAAGTCTTGGGGCATCAAAGCTCCCATAGCACTATGGTTGTACAAGGCAGTACTGTTACCGAGACTACTTTATGCATCTGTGATCTGGTGGCCCAGGACAGAGAAAGTGGAAGCAAAGAACCTTCTGAAAAGCCTACAAGGGAGCTACCTAAGGGCTGCAGTAGGGGCTATGAGGACTACCCCCACAGAGGCGCTAGAAATTGCACTCTGTGTGCCTCCACTGGACCTGGCCGTTGTAAACGCAGCAAGGAACACAGCATACAGACTAAGGTGTCAGGGTGAATGGAAAAATACAGGACTGGGACATAAAAGGCTTGACCTGTTCCAAAAACACCCTTTTACCTTAAAGCAAGATAGAATTCTCAAAAAACATCAGTTGGTAAAGCATTTTAAGATACGAATACCAACTAGAAAAGAATGGTCTGACCGGAGGGGAGTCGGGGATCCCAATGTGGATCTATGGTTCACTGATGGGTCAGGCATTAACGACTGCTTCGGGGCAGGATTTTACGGGCCGAAGGAGAACCACAGGGAGAGTATTCCTGTGGGAAGCCACTCAACTGTTTTTGCAGCTGAGATAGTGGCTATCCTAAAGTGCACGGAATATCTGCTAAACAAAGACACGAAGGGAAGGAAAATAAACATCTGCTCGGATAGTAGAGCAGCCATACAAGCACTGGCAAAAACAACTACCGAATCAGCACTGGTTTGGGATTGCATGCTAGCATTAGAAAGACTATGCGGACTTAATAAGGTTACGTTAGTATGGGTGCCTGGGCATCAAGGAATACCCGGGAACGAAACTGCAGACATGCTGGCCAAGAAGGGAGCTAATGAAGCACCAATTGGCCAGGTGACGGGAATACCCTTTGCAGTAGGCAAAGAAATCATCAAAAGTCTCCTGAAAAGGGAACACCAGGCCAGGTGGGAGAAATCAAAAACCTGCCGCCAAGCCAGGACTTTGATGAAAGACAGCAGACCAGGTAGGGCTAAAGAACTACTGGCACTGAGTAAACAGAAACTGAGAATGGCGTTGGGACTGCTCACTGGTCACTCCGCCTTACTTAGAGCACACCTTTATAATCTCGGGCTTGCGGAACAAAAGGCATGTCGCCTTTGCGGAGACGAGAAAGAAGACAATGTACATATAATATGCCAATGCCCGGCATTTGTATGTAAGAGATACAAGATCTGGGAGCGCATGTTCTTAACCTCCCAGGATCTAGAAAATGCTAGGGTTACAGATCTGATAAACCTGGTACAGGGCTCAAGACTGTATCTTGAGACCTAGCAAAAAACGAGTGGGAAGGCACAAAGGATCAGCTAGATCTAGTGGCCAACAGGGACCCTGGTGGTACCTCCCACTTCTACTACTACTACTACTACTACTAAGTATTTTTTTAGTTATAAGGCTTGAAAGCTACAGTACTGCCGGCATTAGTATTACCCAAGGTGTACCACGCGGATGTTGCCTGGTCGGATTTATATTTATACCTCTTGTGTGTGTGTGCGTGTGTGTGCGTGTGTGTGTGTGTGTGTGTGTAGCGCGCGTTTTATAATAACTGTTCTGGCATCTCTGCTTTTGAACAGTTATTATAAAAAAAACAAACACATATAAAAGAAGTGTAAATCTAACCGGGCAATCTCTGTATGGTACACCTTGGGTAATGCTAATGCCGGCGGTGCTGTAACTTTCAAGTCTTTAACTAAAAAAAACTTAATAAAATACTTCATTATAATGTTTCGAAAAACTCTCGAGGTAAGTTATAAGAAAATGTAATAAGCTATAAGAAAATGTAATAAAATATAAGGGGTTTAATTTAAGAGATTGATGGTGATCTTTATGTGACCTTCAAATGACTATCCAAGGTCCAAACAATGGTACCATCTTATGTTCGCCTCGAAGTCATAAAACTTTTGTACGAAACGTTTTTCCGTATCTTGCATATTTTTCAAGATATTTGCCTGGATTCTTTAAATAGGACACCTCCCAGTAAGCAAGAAACGTCAAGAAACATTTTAACTATATTGCATTAACGTTACAACATTGCTGCAATGTAGTTAAAATGTTTCTTGATGTTTCTTGTTTACTAGGCTTATATAGTTATTAGTATTTATAATTTCAACATCATCATTATTACATAAATTGGTTTAGGTAAAAATTTGTGACAAATCGGAATCATTTAATTCACTTCAGGAATGTTCGTCAAGTAATGAAGAATATTTTAGTAGCTTAGATTCCAAGACAACAGCTAGAAATATTTTGGAATTTCTTTCAATCTCAGATAATTTGCAAACAATTATAACTCCGATTAAAACAAATTGTGCTGAACTTATGTTGATGATATTGCAGTTTAGTAATACTTACATGCTACCCTTAACTGCAATTAGTAATTTAATAAGTTTGATCAATAATATGTTTGAAAGTCCTATATTGCCAGAATCACGTTATCTCATCGACAAACTGTTTAATTTTGAAAATAAGGGCACAGTTCCATACAATTTGTCCTAATTGTAACAATTATTTGGGAAAGAAAACAGAAATTGGTTATTAGGTTTATTGTAATATGTGCGCCTCATCAATTAATGTCTCAAATTTATCTTCCTCTAACTTTTTTGTGATTCTTGATCCTGCAAAAGAAATTTCAAATCTTATACAGAGCCATGAAGATTATTATAATTATATTGTGCGCGAGAGGCTGAATGAAACTGGAGAAATTAAAGATATTTATGATGGATATTGTTATAAAAAGTTTGTAAACAACTTGTCTGAACATGAAAAAAATCGATATGTCACTGCTGTATTCAATACGGATGGTGCACCAAGATTTGAAAGTTCTCAGGATTCTATATGGCCGATACAAATCCAAATCAATGAGTTACCACCTCAATTCCGGTTGAAAAACATGATAACATGTGGAATGTGGTTTGGTAAGAATAAACCAGAGATGAATACTTTCTTACATATATTTGTTAAAGAAATGAATATGTTGAACGAAAAGGGAATAGAATGTACAATCCATGGAGAGAAGCGATTACTTAAATTATACATGCTCATATGTTGTGTCGATGCTGTAGCTCGTGCTCCAATGCAAGGATTAGTACAATTCAATGCTTACAATTCCTGTAGTTGGTGTTTACATCCTGGAAAATGGCATGACGGATGCGTGAGATTTCCAATAGTTCATTATCGTCCAATAGAAAAAGACGTTGTACGTACGATAATAAACGGCGAACAAGCTATTAAATCCGGAACCGTTATCATGGGTATAAAAAATGTTACATCTTTAATTAATTTTCCATTTTTTAATATAATCGATGGTTTTGTACCAGATTACTTGCACTGTTATTTAGCCGGAGTTGCAAAACAAATAACTGAATGTATTTTAAAATTACTGAAGAGAAGTGACATTGAGCAACTAAATTCTCTTTTGCTTGAAATTAAAGTTCCAAATCAGTTATGTCGATTAACAAGATCATTAAAAGATAGACATCATTGGAAAGCAAGAGAATGGGAAAATTGGCTATTATACTACAGTGTACCTCTAATTGGAACTGTAGTAAATAATGAAATTCTGCAGCATTGGTTCTTATTAGCAGAAAGTTTATATGGCCTTTTAAAAACTTCCCTATCAATAGAGGAATTAGACAAAATTGATGAGTCGCTACATAAGTTTGTGCTAGGTGTAGAAACATTGTACGAAAAACGTGCTATGACATATAATGTGCACCAATTATTACACATTAGCAAAAGTGTATATAATTGGGGTCCATTATGGGCTCATTCTACTTTCCCATTTGAATCGAAAAATAATAAATTATTAAATGCTATACATAGTGCAAAAGGAATAAATCAACAAATTGTAAGATTTGCTAATTTTCAGTGTAGCATGTCAATTATAGAAAGTAGAATGAAGCATAATATATCCGAAGCAACAAATAGCTTTTGTGAAGATCTCACAATTATGCGAATTAAAAAATGTATAAAACATGATAACATTATGTATTTTGGCTCAGGTAATGCTATGGAACATGATATAGCATTGCAATGTAATGTTTCAGTACATTCAGCTAAAACTTATAATCGAATAGTGAAATGTGGTTGTCTGTATACGTCATGCTTACAACAGAATAATCGCTCAAACAACTCTTATGCTCAGTTAATCGATGGGAAGTACATCAAAATTATTTCGTTTATTCTTGATACTGAATCTAACATTGCACTTACGATATGTAATAACATAAATGCGGTACCAATGCTTGAAAGTAATTATTTATGTAAAATCATAAGTATTGACATGGACTTGCGCACAGTTGCAACAAAAGACATAGAAAAAAATTGTGTTTATATAAATATAAAAAACAATATGTACATTGCTGCTGTGCCAAACTTATTATTTTATTAATAAAATTTGTTTTCTGAACATGTGGTCACACAGTTATCTTTTCGCATGTTGTATTAGGCCAACCTAGGAACGCAGCCTATATATATATATATATATATATATATATATATATATATAATATATACAGCAAATAATCTTGAGATTAAAAACACGACATCTTACACTGTAAGTACATCTCTTTTATAACTGATGGATAACCTTCTATTAATAAGACGTATTTGGATGCAGCAAATAATACATATTCAAAATAGTAATGTATGTAATTATTTATTAATGGAATTTAAAAGGTCAAAAGTCCGTAAGCAAATAAAAATTATATCTTATTAAACTTTTTAAATAAATTATTTGTGCCATGCGGCTAATACAGTATTCAGGATTTTAGTATTAATGCTAAAATAACTATTTTCTAGTACATACATTGATTGAACAGCAATATAAACATTTAATCAATCTAACATGCAAGTTGACGGTACAGAATCACTGTTTCTTCAATAAACACATCAATTTTACTAATAAGAGTTGATACTATTCTATAAAGTTCAACATTATGGTCTCTACTATTAGAATATCATGTGATATGTGACAATATCATCATCACTCTATTAAATTTCCGTGTTTATTCAAGAAGCAATAATTCTGTGCTGTCAATGTGTATAATAAAAGATTGGTTAAATGTTGATGTTGCTATTCAGTCCATATATGTATCAGAAAATAGTACATTAATACATTTTTTTTATAAATACTCAAAATTATAGATATACTGCATTATATGCGTCACAGATATTTTACTTAAAAAGTCTAATAATTCCTATCTGCAATACCATATTTACGAATGTATTTATATGTATAATAAAGCAAACTATGGATTTTTTGGCCCTTTAAATTCACTTTATATGTAATTAGGTACATCACAATTTTGAGTAAGTGTTATTCAGTGTATCAAAATATTTATTAATATAACATTATGTATCGGTGCTTTAAGAGATGCGTTTAGAACACTGATTTTTAATTTCACGATTATTTGCTATTTACTGGATTTTAATAAAATATTGTACAATTTTAACGTAATGTTTTGAATTAAGATTGTTAAATATCTATGTTATATTTGAAGAAGCTGAAAAAATATTCTATGCGTCCGTAGTAACTTGTAGGATAAGGTATCAAAATAAAATTCACTTACAATGTCCGAGAGTCCATTAAGCGGGAGTTTATGATTATATCCTTTACTAGAACCTTGTGGAACGTTATATACAGAAGTATCAACATTCATATATCATACATTCTTGTAGCTTTTGGAATTTTTGGGAAAGCAAACCTTTATCTTGAAAGAATTTTTGTAGAATGGCATTTATGTGTTTGATCATAAGATACTGTACATATACGAGTCGAAGTAAAATGTATGTTTTAACATGTCGCTATCGGAAAGCAATATTATATATATATTACAACTATAACTACAAGCTTAATTTTACCAATTTTTACTTACCAATTTATATGTATTTGTGAGAATATGCTCATAACATGCACGACACATACATTATTTAAATACCACGACATAGATAATATATAACGCTGCATTCTGTGGATAATTCGTTAAAGATCATTAATAAAGTATACAGGTTTTACCTGCCTAAAAATATAAATGCTTTATACATTTTGCAAACATGTGTAAAGAACTAGAAGCACATTGATCCTTCCATGATAAACGCAGCAATCAAGTTAACCACAGTAGATGATTCCATAACATTTCACGAGATTCTGAAAACGGAGACAATAATAATCAACTCTCGCTTAACGGAATCTTATGGTTTGTAAATGGATTTTTTCTTTGATACTGTAGATGCACAGAATATCTCATCCCCAGCTCCTGTAAAGTTGAAGGAAATTGATACTTAATATTCTAAATTAAAAACATTATAAATTAGAATTTCGTACACAAGTAATTTTAATTAGAAATGTAACAATAGTATGTACCTTTACCAGCTGCTAAACATACCACAATTAAAGGTTAGCAAACAGCAAATAATGTTCAGATTTGAAATTGGAATCCTCACTGTAAATGCATGACTTTACAGTATTCCTGTACATTACGTAGATACAGAGATACGTCATTTCTGACAGCAAAATAATTATTTATTGCGCAACTGAAAGAAAAGGGAGTTAAATCTCTATTAAATCATTTCTAAAACATTGCTGTAAATCAATAAACTGCAATCTCAGATTATTAATAAGTAACACTAGTGTATCTTATTATGTATAAAGAGGAAGAATTACCTTCAAATTATTAAGATAAACAACTTACCTTTTATTTGACAAAAGTATACTCATTTAACGCCACTTTGTCTGAAAGAGAAAAAATATTTCGAAATTTTATGTACGAGACTGTAAAAGCAATATAATGAAGCACTCTAATGAGAGGACAGCTTGAGGTTAGGAAATATGTCAATCGACTTCATACTTGAAGTATACGTTATTAGAGTATAATACGTATCCTTATATTTTTAGCTCTGACTACCGCTTAATGTGCTATCTGTAAATAATTAATATAAATACATAATACGATGACAGATTTTTTTAACTTCGCGTAATGCTACAGTTTTTTAGTTTATTCTTGTTTTACAATCTCTAACTTATACATAAACTTTCGCATTTTATTTCCAAACGGGACCGTGTCCGATCGGCCCCGTGTGAAATCGTTACCGTGTCCGATCGGCACCGTGTGCAATCGTTACCGTGTCCGATCGCCACCGTGTGCAATCGGCACCGTGTCCGATCGGCACCGTGTGCAATCGTTACCGTGTCCGATCGGCACCGTGTGCAATCGTTACCGTGTCCGATCGCCACCGTGTGCAATCGGCACCGTGTCCGATCGGCACCGTGTGCAATCGTTACCGTGTCCGATCGGCACCGTGTGCAATCGTTACCGTGTCCGATCGCCACCGTGTGCAATCGGCACCGTGTCCGATCGGCACCGTGTGCAATCGTTACCGTGTCCGATCGCCACCGTGTGCAATCGTTACCGTGTCCGATCGGCACCGTGTGCAATCGTTACCGTGTCCGATCGGCACCGTGTGCAATCGTTACCGTGTCCGATCGGCACCGTGTGCAATCGGCACCGTGTCCGATCGGCACCGTGTGCAATCGTTACCGTGTCCGATCGGCACCGTGTGCAATCGTTACCGTGTCCGATCGCCACCGTGTGCAATCGACACCGTGTCCGATCGACACCGTGTGCAATCGTTACCGTGTGCAATCGGCACTGTGTGCAATCGGCACCGTGTCCGATCGGCACCGTGTGCAATCGTTACCGTGTCCGATCGGCACCGTGTGCAATCGGCACCGTGTCCGATCGGCACCGTGTGCAATCGTTACCGTGTCCGATCGGCACCGTGCGCAATCGGCACCGTGTCCGATCGGCACCGTGTGCAATCGTTACCGTGTCCGATCGGCACCGTGTGCAATCGTTACCGTGTCCGATCGGCACCGTGTGCAATCGTTACCGTGTCCGATCGCCACCGTGTGCAATCGACACCGTGTCCGATCGACACCGTGTGCAATCGTTACCGTGTCCGATCGGCACCGTGTGCAATCGTTACCGTGTCCGATCGGCACCGTGTCCGATCGGCACCGTGTCCGAATGCAACTAAATGTGTCCGATCGGCACCGTGTCCGATCGGCACCGTGTCCGATCGACACCGTGTCCGATCGACACCGTGTCCGATCGACACCGTGTCCGATTGGCACCGTGTCCGAATGCAACTAAATGTGTCCAATAGTAACTGTGTCCGATCGGCACCGTGTCCGATCAGCACCGTGTCCGATCGACACCGTGTCCGATCGGCACCGTGTCCGATCGGCACCGTGTCCGATCGGCACCGTGTCCGATCGACACCGTGTCCGATTGTTACCGTGTCCGATCGTTACCGTGTCCGATCGGGAAATATTGTTGTGTCCGATCTGTAACGTGCGCAATCGGGACTCACTCGATTCGAACAACAATCAAAAGATCTTTTACGACGAAGACCTCCCTGGTCGACCTCTTAACGCTAGACAAGCAGCAAAGTTAAAGCTCTTGTTCTAGCATCTTTTGAAAAGTGCCTGTGTGCACAGGCATTGACGAAACCTAAAGACAATTCTACGATGTACCTGACGATGCAATAAAGCTCTATTCACTTTACAACTTACAACAAACAAGATTCTTGCTTTACTGAGCCTTTAACTTCCCTCCACAAATTCCCTGCCGTTTCGAAACAATTAGTTTTAGTAATACTTAAATTAATAAAATTTATAAGTTTTAATAATAAATTAATAATAATATTTACATTATTTTATTTTATTAATATATTGTTTGAATAATTTTTATTTAGAAAATAATAGAAATCCCATAAATGATGAAGAAAACATTTCTGTTTTAAATAGAGAAAATGAAACTGAAATAATACAGTTTTCAAGTGATGACATATTAGAAACTATTCAGTTTGAGGACGCAACAGTGTAAGTTTTTGAAAAAAAAATTGAATAATAAATTATAATTGTAATTTACGTACTGACAAAGTCAAAAGTTTTCTGATTAGTTTATATTTTATGTTGTTTAAAGCAGAAAAATAAATTATTGAACTTATTTTCAAATTTTATAGCGAGATTGTAGGTTTTATAGACGAAATAGAGGGTCCAAAAATTGTTGGTCAGGCCCAAAACTATCGCCTATTGAAATTTATTTTGAATAATAACAGCAATCATAGGATCCAAGTCGTTGCTTGGAATAACGAAGTTGAGCGTATCCAACACATGTTAAAACCTAATCGAGTAAGTAATAATTGAATATAATAACTAAACACAATTACAGCTACTTTTTAACATTATATGTTTATATTTAATAAATTCTTATTGATAAATAACATGATATTACACCTTTTTATAATTTATATATAATTATACACAGTTATAGCTATACAGGGTTATAATTTATATATATATTTGAAAATTATTTATTTTTAACAGACATCTTATGCCTCAAAAAATTAACATAACATAACATAAATAACAAACTTTTAGCATTTTAACACAAGATTAATGTAAATAGAATATTTGGAAGTAAATTTTACGTAAAACTTATTTTTTTGTATTAAAAAAATATGTGCACATTGTAGTCTTAATTTTGCTTTCTTCTATAAATTTAATAATTTGACCTCGAATTTAGCATATAATTTGGTTTGAGTTTAATTAATATAATATCCCGACTTGAAATGTGTTAATTTTCTACAATAAAGAATTTAATAGTAAAAAATATCATTCAAATAATTTAATATTGAAAAATAAATTTTTGATTAAAAGTTAATAATAATGATAAAAAATACATAATACTTAATATTAATAACATTTAATATTAAACATAATTTGTCTTCTAGATCATTCATGTTGATGGTGCAAAAGCAAAAGCACCGAAAAATCCAAATTTTAACAACGGCACCTTTCCGTACGAACTTATTGTATGTTCAAACACCATCATAAACAACCTGGGTGTTTTTATCTAAAAAAAAATAAATTTAATACAAGCAGATCTGATTAAATTTGAAGATATCCCCAATTATTTTAATACTTGGTATATGTAGGGGAGAGTGGGGCTGGTTGGCCGTCGGGTAGGTTGGCCGACTCCCTCCAGGGGGTGGGAGAAGTCCTTCCGGACCTCGTAGAGGCCCGGGGGAGCCTCCCACTACGGGTTTTGCGAACCCGGAGTACCCGAGCACACCAGAACCGTAATCTCTGCCTTCGGGCAGGGACCGGGGAGTCCCATGGGACTCGCGAGGTAAGCGACCTCTATAAAAAGTCGCTCGGTCCGGGCGGGATCGTGAGGAGGCTGCTGCAGACCTCCAACTGCCCTCCCAGGGGTCGGGGGCGGCCTCTGGATCCTTAGGGATTCCGGAGGGCGTTCCCGATGCGGGTTTGGCGAACCCGGGGTACCCGAGCTCGGGCAGGCCGGGCTCGAAAGGTGTGGAAGCCAACCGGCCTAGGAAACGGCAACTCCGAATAATAAACCACCTTTTTGAAAATGTGTTGTGAGCGCACAACGATGTAGAGAGTAATTAATGCACTTGGCAACACCAAGTGCCTCCGATACGAAATCCGACCCTAGCGACAAACGTAAAATCCACATCCGCCGAAAAGACTGACGATTGCATCGGACGACCGATCATCCGATGCAATCCGACACAATCAAAAACGCTGACCGCGTAGGGCTAGCGCTAACTCGGGAGCCCCCGAGTTAGCAACAGCAAGCGGATGAATACCGCGGAATCCGACGATCGGCGGGCAGTCGCTAATTAACATCAAAGCGGAGACGTGCGTCTAAGAACATACTGTCTCTATTCCAATAATTATAAATCGTTTACTGTTACGCGAGTATCGGGATTTGAAATAAAGGGGATTATTGTAACTTTGGGCAAATCAAATATATTCAACTGATTATTTCACACGTTGCGACGAGCTTTATTCTCCGACCCGAAATCTCCGAATCCTGTGCCGGCACTATCCCAGTCGCGGCACAACAAATGAGAATGTCGTCAAAAAGAAGTAAGAACTCCCTGGGTTCGGATACCAGGGGCCGGCGTGGGGGAGGTAGCGTCCCGGCCTCCCCCATGTCGTCATCAAGCGATGGGCGACCCGTCAAGTCTGGCGCGAGCTTGGCAGGCGATCGAGCGATCGCGACCTCAAGTGAAGATGGGGGGGAGAGCCCATGGGCTGTCTCTCCTATCAAAGGGGTTAGGGACCGGGAGGATCCAGTGGTTGTTGAGTGGAGGGACTCACAACTAAAGGGATGGAAAGAGTCCCTGGAATCGGGGGTTTATAAGGGGAAAGGCATGTTCAGATCTATCTGCGATTTCCTCGGAATTGATTTGAACAAAGAGGAGGTCCTTACTCAGGTTGTGGCTGAAATAGGGGTAATGGCGCTTAGACACCGGATAAGGGAATTAAAGGCTGACAGAGAGTCTGCCGAAAAAGAGTTGGCTGAATATAAAGAGGAGAATGCTTGGCTAGATGAGTTGAATACTCAGATGGACGAGAAAATTGTAAAATTAGAGGAGGCACTTAAGAAGGCGGGAGGAAGTCTCCCGGCGGAGAAAAGCGATGCGTCTACCCAGATAAGGGTACACGCTCGCTTGAGGGGCAAACTCCTGGCTGCCTCCGTGGGGGAGTTCGAGGAGAGCTCCACCATGGAGGCGGGGGAGATAAGGGTTCGGGACACCGCAGTGATGGCGATGCCTCGAACCAAGAGCCGAGGTACGGATGCTCCGGGCGTAGAAGCATTCGGGGATCGGGGGTTAGATGCGGGGGTTAACTCCCGCTTAAATACCCTCGAAAGGAGAATCGAGGCCCTGACGAGGGAAATACGTTCCCTCATGGGGCGAGTGGGGGGTGTTCCCCTGACCGGCAAGGCTGGTCCGGGAGATGCCCCCCCGCGAGAAGATAGTCCTGGTACCCCTCTTATCCCGCAGGCTAGTGCGGGAAGGAGGGGTGCTCAGGGGAGGGGAGGAGGGCGCCCGGCCCCTGCCCTGCGTTTGTTGGGCGTGAGCCTGGCGGGCGGGGGGGTGGGGGGGATCCGGGGCCCCCTCCTCTTAGGAAGAAGGGAAAGGCTAAGGCGGCGGGGCTGCGCCTGCCCAAAACGGCGGCGGTTTCGATAACCGTCCCTGAGGGGGGCGAGATCTCATACGCCGAGGTTTTGAGGACTGCGAAGGAAAAGATATCCCTCGCGGACCTCGGGATAGAAAAGGTCAAGTGCCGGCGTGCTGTTACCGGGGGCCTCATAGTGGAGGTCCCTGGTGACAGGCCGGAGAGGGCTGACCGTTTGGCTCGGCAGGTTGCCGAGGCGCTAGATGGGTCAGGAGTCCGAATCGCCAGGCCGGTCAAATGCGCGGAGATGCGCTTGGCTGGCCTGGACGACTCGGTCACACAGGAGGAGATTGTCTCCGCCATAGCCGAGGTGGGGGAGTGTTCAGTGGGGGATGTCAGGATCGGGGAGATCCAGCGTCCCACACGCGGAATGGGTTCGGTCTGAGTGAGGTGCCCAGTGGGCGCCTCACTCAGAGTTTGCAAAAATGGCATTAGGGTGGGGTGGAGCGGGATCAACGTTACCCTGCTTCAAACCCGGGCCTTGAGGTGCCACCGATGCCTGGAGGTAGGACACGTCCGGGCTAGGTGCGCCTCCACGGTGGACCGCAACGATCGATGTTATCGCTGTGGTGTCGTCGGCCACCGTGCCGGCCGGTGTGCGGCGGCGGTCCCGAAGTGCCCGCTTTGTGCGGACACGGGATTGTCCGCCGCGCACCGGCTGGGGGGCTCCGGGTGGCTTCAGGGGGGAGGGGGGGTCGCGGGGGTTCGGAACCGTGATGGGACCGGGCCTCCGCGTCTTCCTAGTTGACAATAGGCCTAGCGGGGCGGGGGGGGCTTGGGTCGGGTCCCCTTTGGGGTCCTGACCACGGGCGTTCCTCCCGTTCCGCCGGGGGACCTTCCACTGGGGCGGTGAGGCCCCGGTGGGGGTCCCCTGAGCCCGCGGCCGTGGGGATGGGGTGGCTCGGCTTCTCCCCACTGGAGGAGTTGACCCGTATTCCCCTACCCCACGGTCGTGCGGGGGTCGGGGCCCAAACGGGGACTTTTGGGCCTCGACTCCGCCCCCGCACAAAACCCGAGGGGGCGCGGCGGTGGGGATTGTGGTACCTGCCGCCGCTATAGATCTTCCTTCCGTTTCGGCGGGAGGCCCGGTGGGGTTCCGGGGAGGTCGGGGTATTTGCCCGCTCTCCGGGGCCCTGCCGGGGAGAGGAAGCTCGCAAGAGCTGGGTGAGGCTCTCCGGATGCGTACACTAGTTCCCGGGGGGCCTGCGAGACGCCAGGTAGGGCCACACGTTGGGTTTTTAGTGGGTGGAAGTCCCACATAACCCTCGCCTCCTCCCCGGGAGGTGGGGGTACTCGTACGAGTTTTCCCAACGTTAAAAAAAAAAAAAAAGGTTGGCTGACTGGCTGTTTGAAAATGATAGAAGTGACAAGTGATGCTCTCTCTACGAAATTAAGTGTATTAGTGAGAGATAAATACGTACTGTACTTGACTGTATTTTCGTTCATTTATGCTGCGTCATTTTGGCAAAATCGCAATTTGTTTCTTTTCAAGAGTGGTGAGTAAATAAATACAGTAAAAAACTTGTATGATTATTGAATGTACTTGTTGTTACAATTAATGGAGAATATACATATTTCCAAGAGCATTCCATAGGCTTTCTAAATCATCATCGTTTTTAAAACTAACCTCACTTTTGGTATTCGTGAAATGTCAAAATGTTTGCTCGTGGCGTTTGGGGCAGGTTGGCCGAGTTGGGTACGGGGCAGATTGGCCCCGTACCCAACTCGGCCAACCTGTCCCAAACGCCACGAGCAAATATGATACGGAAATAGTTATTTGTGTAACAAGTGCGGGAAGATGGAAATTCACGGGTGCGGAGTGGACGCACGAGCCGAAGGCGAGTCGAAGTGCGATCACCGCACCCGGCAATTTTAACTTTACGCATGTGTTACACACCCTATTTTATGTTACAAGTGCGTGGAAAGTGGTCCATCCCGCGCGCGTTGCGTGCGGAATGTGCCACTTTCCACGCACTTGTAACATAAACAGTCCGGCCAACCTGCCCCGCTGTCGGGGCAGGTTGGCCGCTTTTTCCCGCAGTGTTTGATCATTTACAACTTTTTACAATATAATTTTAAAAATTCTAAACTTTCCCTATATATAGTCAAGGGTTGTACCTTCGAAATAGTCAATTCGATTTTTTTTTTCAAAGCACCTAGAAAATATAAAAAATCCCAGAATGAAAAAGCGGCCAACCAGCCGCACTCTCCCCTAAGTATTAATATATATTTAATTAAAATGTAATATATTACATTTTAATTACTTTTTAATATTTGTGTAAATAATTTGTATTACATTTACTTAAAAAAAAACTAAATTTTTATTAAATCTAAACAATTTGTTATTGCAATTTTATCAAATAAAATTTTATCTACATTTTAAATTGTGGCAGCCGTCCTAGTCGCTAGTCGCTAGTCCCCCTGTGGACGGCGCCTGGGGCTGCGGCTGGCGCAACCACCTTCCTCTTGACCGCGAAGATTTGGTCAAGAGGGAGAGGGCGAGTCTTGCGCCTCTTGGTGATCTTTTCCTCGTGGAAGCGAGGAGAGATCGGGTTACTCAAAAGACGACGAGGCGTTTTGACCCTGTATATTTATCGCCAGGACAATTCGCCGAATCGCCGAATTTCTTCGAAATCGGACGCCTTTATATTTCATCGCGGCAGGATTTGAAATGCGAGTTAAGGCATCCATCTGTGGGCGACTTTTTGCAAAACTCGATTGCTAGGAGACACGAAGTCCTGTCAGACAAATCGGAGTAATTGCAATTTTGACAGGATGTCTCGATGTTTTTAACCTGTCGCCGCGTTGTACAGAGTATCGTGATCTCCGTGACTTCCTGGTGGCTGACGACGGCTGCCACAAAATTATTTGTTTATTAATAAAAAATAAAAATTAAATTATTTTATTAGCAGAAACATTAATATTATTAATATGACCTCAAAGAATCAAATATACATAATGTACGTACTATGTATAATCTACTTCGTCTTAATTTTTTACTGACATTATTGCTTCCTCATAGAGGAAGCTTTGTTTTCGTGAATTTCGTATATGAATCTTTGATTGCGTTTAAGTTGGGTTTAGTCAATAAAAACGTTATATATGAAATAGGGGTAGAAGAACCTAACGAAGAGATTGGTTTTTGAGTTTTTTCAGCCAGTATGTTCAGATTATTGTAAAACGTCGAAATATCGCTTTAAAAATGTCCGTGTGTGTGTGTGTGTGTGTGTGTGTGTGTGTGTGTGTGTGTGTGTGCGCGTGTGTGTGTGCGTGTGCGTGTGCGTGTGCGTGTGCGTGTGCGTGTCGTGTGCGTGTCGTGTGCGTGTCGTGTGCGTGTGCGTGTCGTGTGCGTGTGCGTGTGCGTGTCGTGTGCGTGTCGTGTGCGTGTCGTGTGCGTGTCGTGTGCGTGTCGTGTGCGTGTCGTGTGCGTGTCGTGTGCGTGTCGTGTGCGTGTCGTGTGCGTGTCGTGTGCGTGTCGTGTGCGTGTCGTGTGCGTGTCGTGTGCGTGCGTGCGTGCGTGCGTGCGTGCGTGCGTGCGTGCGTGCGTGCGTGCGTGCGTGGTGCGTGCGTGCGTGCGTGCGTGCGTGTGTGTGTGCAGATTTAATGTCCGTGGTTGCTCTAACTTCCGCCAAAATTAAAATATCGGGCTGTTTTTTTTATCGATAGAGTATTATTCAAGGAAAGTTGGTATTGAATTTGGTAATGATCGGTAAAGAAATTCTTTTTTAAAAAAATTTTGAATTTTAAAAAAATGTTCGTGGTTGCTCTAACTTCTGCAAATATTGAGATGATGGGCTGTTTTTTTTTAATTGATAGAGTATCATTCAAAAAAAGTTGGTATTAAATTTGGCGATGATCAGTAAAGGGGTTCTTTTTAAAAAAAATTTTGAATTTTTTTAGAAATGTCTGTGGTTGCTCTAATTTGCGCAAATATTGAGATATCGGGCTAAATTTTTTTTAATTGATAGAGTATCATTCAAGGAAGGTTGGTATTGAATTTGGCGATAATCGGTAAAGGGGTTCTTTTTAAAAAATTTTTTGAATTTTTTTAGAAAAGTCCTTGTTTGCTATAACTTGTAAATTTTGAAATTACAATAAAACAAGTAGAAACTTGGACATTGCTTTCTTTTAGTTTTAAGTGTGCAAGTAGAAACCTGCACAATGTTTTAAAGTGTGCAAGTAGAAACTTGTTTTAAGTGTGCAAGTAGAAACCTACACATTGCTTTCTTATGGTTTTGAAGTATGCAAGTAGAAACCTTCGCTCACAAAGCTCCTCTATGAGGAAGCTTGTATTTTATTCGATGTATAATTATTAGTATTTATTTGTTTTGGCTTCCTCATAGAGGAAGCTTTGTGAGCGAAGGTTTCTACTTGCATACTTCAAAACCATAAAAAAGCAATGTGTAGGTTTCTACTTGCACACTTAAAACAAGTTTCTACTTGCACACTTTAAAACATTGTGCAAGTTTCTACTTGCACACTTAAAAACTATGAGGAAGCAATGTGCAAGTTTCTACTTGCACACTTCAAAACTATGAGGAAGCAATGTGCAAGTTTCTACTTGCACACTTAAAAACTATGAGGAAGCAATGTGCAAGTTTCTACTTGCACACTTAAAAACTATGAGGAAGCAATGTGCAAGTTTCTACTTGCACACTTAAAAACTATGAGAAAGCAATGTGCAAGTTTCTACTTGCACACTTTAAAACAATGTGCAGGTTTCTACTTGCACACTTAAAAACTAAAAGAAAGCAATGTCCAAGTTTCTACTTGCACACTTAAAAACTATAATAAAGCAATGTACAAGTTTCCACTTGCACACTTAAAAACTATGAGGAAGCAATGTGCAAGTTTCTACTTGCACACTTAAAAACTATCAGGAAGCAATGTGCAAGTTTCTACTTGCACACTTAAAAACTATGAGGAAGCAATGTGCAAGTTTCTACTTGCACACTTAAAAACTATGAGAAAGCAATGTGCAAGTTTCTACTTGCACACTTTAAAACAATGTGCAGGTTTCTACTTGCACACTTAAAAACTAAAAGAAAGCAATGTCCAAGTTTCTACTTGCACACTTAAAACTATAATAAAGCAATGTACAAGTTTCCACTTGCACACTTGAAAACTATGAGGAAGCAATGTGCAAGTTTCTACTTGCACACTTAAAAACTATCAGGAAGCAATGTGCAAGTTTCTACTTGCACACTTTTTTATAGATAGAGTATCATTAAAGATAGGTGTTGAATTGGTGTTGAATTTGGCAATGATCGATGAATGGGTTTTGTAAATTTTAATTATGGTTTCATAAAAAACCAATACTTTTCTGAAAATTTAATTGCTTCAAACTCTTAATCAAATTATAATTTTTTAAAATATTGCTGTTTGTATGTTTTTATGTTTTTAAACAATATTTAAACAATATTTAAACAATATTTAAACAATATTAAAATTATAAAATTAGTTTTACGGAGTATTAGTTTTACGGGTACTAAGACTGCCCACTCCAACCCTCCTCCTTTCTCAGGCCGGGTTTGGAACCGTCCAAGGCGGAGTTAAAAAAAAAATATAAAAAATATAAACCAAAAATTATAAATAGAAAATTTAAATATAAATTTGAAACCATAATTTGAAAGTATCGTAGTTTTAGCTAATTTCCTAAATTTTTGAAAAAAATAATTTGATCAAATAATTAAAATTTTGATACTTTCTGCATAAATTTTTGAAAAATATTTTTGAAAACTTAATTCAATACTTTAATAACAATATTTTAAATATGTTGCAATAGGATTACCTGTATATGTTTTCTTTATTAAAAATATTAAACTCTACTGTACTTTTTTTTCTGCTGCGACGGCCACAATGCCTGCTCGAAAAATTCACATGGTCACCCATCCATAGTAATTCATAGTAATCATCCTTAGATTTGCTTCATCTCGTTCGAACTGTGCTTTTGTTATTTGATTTTCTAGGCGAACTGGTCAATGTAGAATCTCCAAATTGTTTAATATTTTAATGCTTATCTTTCAATTTTTCTTTTTACACTGATTTATTTATTTTTATATACTTATTTGCATTTTTGTTATTTAATTTTTTATGCGAACTAAATGTAGGTTCTCTAAATTGTTCAATATTTTAATGTTTATCTTACAATATTCTTTTATACTTATTTACCTATTTTATACTTATTTAATTTTTTACTTATTTATATATTTTTATACTTATTAATTTAGGCAACGTTTTTATAATTTTATGCAATGTTTAGTATGTATCACATTGTTATAATTTTTAATTATTATTCTTCCGGAAAAGGCAGTAATTCTTTTTCTTCAATAATTCTCAGACAATGTCTACGCATCTTTTGCATATTTATTGAATATTTTTTAGTAGATGGATTTTCTCCTCTTGCTATTGTTATAGCAAATGCTGCTGCAAATATACCACACGATGCTAAATCTGGTTGCTTTGTAACTTTTTCGAATATGACATTGTTTGGACTTAAATTAGGGTATCGCTTTTTATGTATTTTTGTTCACATAATGACAGATTATTATAAGAGTGTGTTGCAAAGTACAAACTATCATATATATAAAGTTTGTCTCCGTCATAATAAATACAGTGCCAATGGTTGCCAGCTTGACTACCTCCAACAATCTGAACATCCGGCATAAAGATCGAATCAACCCAATGTAAACCATTAATAAAAAGTACATCTACACGCTGAAATTGAGTTTTATTCTCTATTATCTTCATAATTTCGTTTAAAGGTCTATCATCTAGCCACGAATTTTTTTCTAATATGTTCTCTTCTAGAGTTTGTGGTGGTCGGTAAATCTCTATACATTCTTTGTTATTGTTTGTAAATGTATCATTAGTATGACCAAACGTTATGTTATTTAGGTATTTCTCTGAATTATTTTTGTTCTTGTTATTAGAAATATCTTTCCTGAATACTTCAAATACGCTTGATTTTGATATTTTGTTTTGCCTATTTAATCCAATAAAAATAGGTTTATGATCTGAGAAATAAGTTTCGTATACTCCAGCACTATAATTTAATATTCCCTCTGATATAAATATTACATCTATCTGCGTATTGTAGTTTGTAGTTGATACTTGTGTGCCAATTGCACGTTTAAAGTGTAATTTATTTAAATGTTTTTCCAAAAATCCACCTTCATTATATGAGTCATAATTGAAATTACCTATTATAATTCTTTCATTACTTACTGACTTGCTTAAAATATTATTTAGTTCATGCACAAACATATTTCTAGGTACTGATGGAGACTTATAACCAGTAATGATTTCCACCTCATTTATGGTTATACGTATCAAGTCTATATGACGGTATTGTCCATTTATAATTTCATCTTTTTGTATGTGATCATCTATAAATTCGTTCAATTCTTTTCTGATAAAACATATTATTCCTTTTGGTAAACGTTTATCATAATTATCTGTTCGGAATAAAATATTAAATCTTTCAAATGTCAAATCATCTGTTGTGATTGTTTGTGATTCTGCAAAAACTAATAAATCGGCTTGTTTATACCATTTATCACAAGATATATTCATTAGATTTTTATTCAGAGATCGTACGTTCTGGTATATAATTTTTATTCGATTTCCTTCTATTACTTTGAATATGATAATTTAAGATACTTCTCTTCTCTTAGTCGTTTTATTTCTAACTCCAAAGAATTATCTGTGGATGGTTTTTTTGGAGCTGTGAAACTTCCAAGAATGTATAAATCCGATAATTTTGTCACTCTACTCAATGCTACGTATAGGCATTGGCCTTGTCATACAACAATTATTTCGTAAATCTATACATACTTTTTCGTAAGTTTGACTTGGCTTTTATGTATTGTCAAAGCTTCGGTGGGCGTGATGGGAAATTATTGTCTTACGATTTGATACCCCATTCTTTCATTAATGTTTAATACGACAGAAAGTGATGATATAGGAACCAAACACTTTTCCATAGAATTTTCATTAATATACTTTACGTATGGTCTCTCCGCTGTTCCATACCAATTCTATTATTATTGAAATCTAGCCATATTTTAATTGGTTCTTCTGTACCTTGTTTAAACGTAATGTTTTTCAATATGCCACAAGCTCCGTTAACTAGGCCATCTTCAACATCTATATTAGTAACTATCATGTATTTAATACCTACTTTTAATACTACTTTGTAAGCCAAGTCACCACATTCTGTTCTTTTTTTTTTTAAACGACGTTAGTAATTTATTTCTCAATTTACTGCTAACTTTTCCTAAACTGTGTCTTGGCTATACATTCATAAGCTATACCATCTTTTAAATCAATTTTTAATTGATTAAAACTATCTGCTCGGGGGGGTGTTATTCGCCCCGGATTTGCGATTGGTCTGATTTACGTGGTTCTCGAAGGACCAGAGGGACCGTTCCCTCACGAGGTTTGGAAAATATTGCAAGCGATAAAGCGAAACGTGCGACTCACCGTTTTTCGTTGCCCGGCCTCTCGTGGGTGATGGTCGGCCGCCTTCCGCGATCCTTCCTTCCGTCTGGCACGTTCTCCGGTGCAGGGCGTATCGGGCAGGCAAGCACACAAGCGATATTACAAGCAGGAAAGCAGGCAGGGCACAATAGCCGCAGGCGAGGCACGCAGAGTCACACAAGGCAAGCAAACTACTCCGAGCTCGGTGCGTAATGATTCGATATTCGTTAGATGCGTGAATGAGACAAGGCAGGTTCTCTTGCTCGAGACGAATATGTGGGGCCGGGACCACTTCCACAAGCCGAATGAATCTTCGGCCCTCTTCCGGCTCGCGCACCTGCCAAGTAGCGGGCCGAGCGAGTACCAAATTCATGTATTAGGCGTGCCACCCGCAGGCGGGCAGCACGAGTCGGTGAGTCGCGCAAGTAATTACCGCGGCCCGCCGACGTTTCGCGCGAGTACTTAACTCTATGAACCTTAATGCTAACACCAAATGAGAATGTAGTATGACAAACATACCCGGAGCGTTACTTCGAGTCTTCTAACTTATGTCTCCCGTAACGAACAAGAGTTCAAAGACATTGAGCAATGCGAATGACGAATAATTACAGTAATCGTGCATGTATTATTACTCGCAGCTCGCGGATACATTTGTCCAACGCTATTTTCATATGTACACTTAAACTACGGAATCTAAACACGACTATTTACAAGTGAGCGCCAAACACTATCTACTGAACGATTATCAGCATATAATCTGATTGCATCTTTTGGAACATTTTCCTCTGACGTTTCTCTGGATTTAATTATTGCAATATTGTTTTCAGACATTGTTCCTCTTGCAAGATTGTTAAGAGTTTCAATAAATGTTTTATCTTCTTTTTGTCTCATTATTTCTGTCAACTCAAAATAATCAAATTCATTCCATAGAACATTGTCTGAAAATAAGCTTAACATGCACGATTTTGGCATAAATATATTGAAGTATCCATAACCGGTGGTAATTGATAAAGATCGCCGACCATTAAGACAGAAACTCCTCCAAAACTTTTATTACGACCCATTATTTGTCTTAATCTTGTATCAATTCGACTAAACATTGTACTACCCACCATCGATATTTCATCTATAATTAATAATTTTAAATTAAATAAGTTTTCTCGAATAGTATTTGCCACGTCTGCTGACAGTTCTGGCATTTGTCCTCCATACTGTGCAATCGGTAATGCAAAAGCAGTGTGTGAAGTTACTCCACCTATTAGAAATGCTGCTTTTCCTGAGGGTGCGCATAATAATATTTTGACCGAATTTTTCTTTTCACCAGGTATATCCTCGAAATAATTCAAAAATAGCTGATAAATTGCATTGATGACCGTGCTTTTTCCAACACCCGCCGATCCGCTAATGTATAGTTTAATTGGTAAATTATTAGTTTTGAAACAATGTAAATATGCATTGCAATTTCTCTTTGTTTGTCATTTAATTTTTGAAGTATATTCATCATTTCTTCTTTTGTGGCTTTAGGAGGACTACTTATTTTTCTTCTACTTTCCTTCGAACAATCCGCTACACCTGTTTGACCAAATATATCTATCTCTTGTTCTTTTTGTATTTTTGTTCATAAAAGATTCTTCCTCCTCATCTTCTATTTCTTGTTGATCTTTTTGTGCTTGAGTCAGTGCATTGTCAATTTCTGCATCACCTATCACTGAAAATTTTTTCTATTTTTCAATTAAATGAATATTTTCTATATAAATTTTTTCGCAATTTTTTGTTTCTACATCATCTATTTTGTTTTTCAAGGCAAGAAAAATAAAACCTGTTCTCTGAAATAATTATATCGATCTTCTTGCAATTTGTAACGACGAAATCTGATAATTTTATGTTATTTCCGTTCTATAATTTCTTTGTCTTCATCATAATCATCATCGCTATCATTTTTGTATGTACTCTGTTTTTCTTCACAATTAGATGCGTATTCGGCTAGACAAACATCTGAAAATTTATGAAAATTCCTATTCTCGTATTTTTTAATTATATTTTTGTAGTACCTGTATATATCTGTTGAATCGTCACTTAGTTTCTTAAACGTTTTCATTTTTCAACATACGGACACGCTTTTTTTGTGGTACAGTATTAATATAAACCAAAGCTCTACTGCATAATGAAAGTGGTAGGCCAAGGACATGGTAAACGGCTTCTTGTGCAGACATAGTATTACCATTTATGAAAACGTTAGCGATTTTTCTAAACTTTGTCTAATATTCAAATTGCCATTTTCCAAATCTTTTGCTGCTTCTCTTAGTAATCGTGACAGACCAGCATCGACTTTTGTGACGTAATTAATCATGTATGAAGCACAACTATATGGATCTAAAACAAATTGAATATCCATATTTGATTCAGAGAAGAGTCAATATGGTTGTATTGTATGCATTTATCGCTACTCTGCTTCGTCTTTTAAGAATATCTTAGTTCTGTTAACGTGCTTCTAATTGTTTGAATATAATCTTTTTCCGTCATTTCTAATTGTTTTACATGTTTTCGAAAGATACGATTATATTTTTTCGAAAATACTTTCATCAAATTTTTAATTTTTTTTATATTGGTTTTATCGCTTTTATCTCTCATTTTTGGCTAATGGTTTAGAATCATAGTTTCTTCATAACAAACATTGGAATATTCAACCTACATGTTGATTTATTTTTCGACCCTCTGTAACATGTTGCTTTATGCCGATGTATTTGCCATACGTATAACGGATTTTTAACATCGTAAGTACATGTAATATTTTTATCTATCATTGTATTAACTTTTTATTACCTCCTCATTTTCTTCATCGTAAATGGGAGCATTTTGCAATATAAAAGATTATGCGTATGGACAGTACCTTTTGCTTGAAATTCTCGCCTTTGAAAATAGTCAACTACATAGTTTTCTTCAAATGGTCCATGTTCATTCTGTAATATAGACATAATTAAATTAAATCTTTCTTCTATATATCTAACACAAGTCACAGGGTCTTCTCTTATTAATTTGGTTTTTTCTGCCATGTCTAAGTGTATGCCTCATATGTACTGATGTTTTATTGTTTCGTAATTT
>JASTWK010000875.1:0-69916 GCA_030770225.1 Temnothorax unifasciatus
TGCTTACCTCCTCAATATAGATCTAATATAGAAAATATCTTCTTGACTCTACTCTTTCATGCTAGTGACAGAACGAACATTCATAATGGAAATTATAATGTCTTTAAAATTTTGGTTAACAAACTAAATTTTCTTCAAGAAGAGAAAATAACAATTGAATTTAATGGAGAAAAAAAATTTATTTTGCGATGGGACTTTTTCTTGGTGACAATTTGGGTCTCAACAGTACCCTTGGTTTCTCTGAGAGTTTTAGAGCTGATTACTTCTGTAGATTTTGCATAATGAAGCGTACAGATACTTATCATGCGTGTTCAATTAATGCAAACTTCCTTAGGAACTTGAATGATTATAATGAATATGTTCGCAAAGGATCTAAATTGACAGGTGTAAAGGAAGAATCAGTTTGGAATAAAGTTAAATATTTTCATGTTCTTCTTAATTTCATGGTAGATATAATGCATGATTTATTGGAAGGTGTTTGCAAATATGATATGGCAAACATTCTATATCATTTTGTGTTCATAGTTAAAGCTTTTTCCAGTTAATGATCTCAATGCTAAAATAAAATCTTTCAATTATCATATTAATGGCTTTTTCAAACAAACTTCCTCTTTTTATTAAGGAAGATCTTCGCAAAAAAGGATATCATTGTCAGCAAGTGAAATGCTAACGTTAGTAATAATCTTCCCTATTCTGATCTGTGATTTTTTCATTCCATCACCTGATGATGAAGTGTGGACATTATTTTTAACTCTAAGAGAAATTATAGTACTAGTTTCTACGAAAAAGTTTCAAATTGAATGTCTCCAAACTTTGGATGCTAAATGGATGCTCTATTTGGATAATAAAAAACATAATTCTTTATATGTTAAATTATTTGGTGAATTAAAACCAATATTTCACTTACTTCTTCACTATAAAATAGTGACTAAAATGTCTGGGTCTCCTATTCATTTATCTGTTTTTCGATTTGAATCAAAGCATAAGGAACTCAAAAAAATTGCCAATGCAACATGTTCACGACTTAATATTACTCACACTATATGTATGAAAGAACAATTAAAAGTAAGTAATCGCTTTATGAGTCAGAAAGAATTTGAAGATAAAGTAAAATATGGAGCAGGTGAATATATTGAAGACATACGTTTTTGTGACAAATATTTTCTATTTTCTAATACCCTTCCATCTCAGTTTAAAAACTCATGCTTTCTTTTGCCATAGATTCAATATAATGGGATTACTTATAGGATTAACTCATGTGTCGCATGTGATCTAGATGTTTACTACATGCCTAAATTTGGTTTAATTCAGTTAATTCTTGTCAATAATGATGAAAATATATGTTTAGTTTGTAAGATGTTAAATACTATAAGTTATGATGATGACATGCAATATCATGTTGTTAATGAAAGTTGTACATGGAAATGTTATTTTATTGAAGATTTTTTGAAACCATTTTTGGCTATAAAATATTTAAAAAAATGTGGCACTGATGTTGTGGCAACTAGATATGCGCTATAATAATATTATATATTATGTATATTAAGTTTCAATCTAAGTTAATTGCTACATTTATAATTAAATCCTAATTTCTACTTCAGAGATTAATTTACTGCCAAAGCAAGTACATGTGTTTATTATATGAGTTTATTATATAATATGATTATAACACATAATCAACTATGTGAAAATAAATGTAAGACATTCTCCTATGTAAATGTGTTTTATATACCTTTTTGGATTACTTGATGCTAATTTTAGTTTTTTTTTAAGTTGTTGACTATAAACCTAACTTTATTTGAATAAAACTTCTTATTTTCTGTATATTAAAACTATTTCTCTGTTGTAATAAAATGTTTTATGAACACAAATTTTGTATTTACTTTAACCAAAAATAAAATTGATACCGTATTTTTTACACTGAGAGAAATGTTTGGCTATCCAGAATTCAGAATCGGTTTACCAAACAGTATAGTGAATAATTGTGTAAAGACATCTAGTTAATAATATCAAACTATCTGGTAAGCGCATTGTCTGATTAGAATTACAGCAATTTTTAGATATGTTTACCAAACTGTCTAGTATAACGTACGATTCATTTGATGAGTGTTACATACCTCTATTCGTAAATTTTCAATGTCAGTAGATCAACCAAGATCAGAAGTGTTGGAACTAGTACTACTGGAAACGTTTCCAGAAGAGCATTTGAAAAGCCGGAACTGTTAGCTGAGGTATTAGACCTTGACATAACGTTAGTTAAAAATTTCAGAACAATTTTACTCGTTTTGAACAGTCAACTTCCAGTTGATCCTATTAAATTTCAAAAGTTTTGTTTTGACACAGCGAAGATTTTTAACGAGAAGTATGGATGGTACAAAATGCCATCAGCTGTTCATAAAATACTTGCTCATGGAGCACAGATTATATTAAACTTTCTGCTTCCTGTAGGCGTCTTCGGAAAAGACGCAGCAGAAAGTCGGAACAAATATTATAGAAATGATAGATTATATCACGCGTTCCGATATGATTCCGTTGGAATATCACTCGCGTTCGATAGGTTTTTGCGTTAGGATATTACGTGCGTTAGATATTAATCGTGGTTGGCTGTTTTTTGCGTTCACGTACGAACTGCGTAACTGATCGTTGCGTCCATTATTACTCGCGGTGATTTCGTATTTTTGCGTTAGTTATAGTATTTTGCGTTCGGCTGAGGGCCTCTGCCCATGATTCTTCGCGTTAGAATATCGTTGTCAATCTCATGTTGCGCTCGGTTCTAATTGCGTTGGGACGTGGCTCGCGCTACGATTATTACTTGCGTTAGATTAAGGTAACTGGGACGTGGCTCGTGCTACAATTATTACTTGCGTTAGGTTAAGACATTTGCGTTAGATTAAGGTAACTGGCGACAAAATTTCTGTGCGGCTTTGAGCGTGGCGTTCACGCGCCCCGAGCGTGACCCGCTACTACTTCGCGATATCTCGCCTTATATTCTTTCGCGCTTACTGCGGTTATTTCATATTCGGCTGTGTCTTTTGCCGATATTCTATATTACTTGTGTGTTTAATTGGATACTATCTAACTTCGTTCATTCACTATCTGTAAAATTAATTAATGTCTGAGTTTCATAATTTCATCTTTCTGTGGTCATTAATTACACGAATATCCATGTCCGAGTTCCATAATTTCATTCTTCTTTTGTTCATTAACTACGCGATTATCTACAATAAAACTTTGTTCTTCGATTTCATTAACCACGTGAGTGTATGATTTACGTGTCACCCCACCGGATATCGCGCTGCCCTTGTTCCACCCCGCCCTGAGTAGTAGTTCGAGCTGGCCGATTCCCTGCACACCGAACTTATTACGTTTCGCGTTTGGTTTTTTTTTTTTGTGATTTTGGCGTACGTTAGTGGACGCGAATCTACGCGTCTGGCGCCCAACAATAAACTTTCGGTTAGTGAAGTGCCGAATGTGCGAGAGAACGCTGGAGAGGCCTATTACCCTTCTCTCCTTTTTCTCTTTTGATCCGTCGCACAGTGTGATATTTCGACAATCTAGGGGGACTTAATTCCTATTCCGAAAATAATACGTTTTTTTAATCAATATATTGAGAAAAAATCTTTATAATGACATTCAACCCTCAAACACGGCATTTCTTAGGCTACTCATTAGCATGGCACATGAGTTAGCGAAGTTAGCGTAATCCAGAGTTTTCTTGTTAGTATCTAATCCACTAATTTTTCTTTTTTTTTTTATTTCAATAGTAATTTTTGCAAAACTCTTGCAAAATATAAGCAAATGTAGCATCAAATCTTGCTGTTGATTGTCTATGTTCAGCCCAAATATCGAAAATGGTCTAACGCAAAATTGTGAAAATTCACTCTATAATTAAGGAGAAATGTAAAAATCGCAAACGATCACAATAAATTTTTAAATTTCTAGATACTTTATATCAGTCCTATTTTAATATAAATTTAATAAAAGTCCTATATAATACCGTATAACATACTTAAAAATTAAAGGAATTTAAAAGTGAAAAAATTTTTGTTATATGGTAGTATATGGGACTTTTATTAAATTTATATTAAAATAAGACTTATAAGATACCTAGAAATTTAAAAATTTATTGCGATCGTTTGCGATTTTTATATTTCTTCTCAATTATAGAATGAGTTCACATTTTGCGCCAGACCATTTTCGACATTCTGAATACAAGTTCTATATAATACCATATAATCTTAAAAATTTTTTTATTTTACTTAAAAAGATTAAATACAGTGCGGGAGATCCGCGATTCTATGCAGTAAATGTATTTATCTGTAATTACGTCGCAGCAGGTACATGCGCCATTTTGTCTAATTCTCCATTAAAACATGAAGATAGCGGCAAATAACGAATGCATCTCCAGAATAGCAATGTTTTTATTGGTAATAATTTAGTATTTATGCCTTCACAGTTAGCAATTCGCTATTTGCCGCTATCTTCATGTCTTACAATTAATAGGTTATTAAACAAAACAGCACGCAGCGCGCGAATATACTGTACCTGCTGTGACGTAATTCCGTACTGTATTTAATCTTTTTAAGTAACGTGAAGAAATTTTCAAGTATGTTATATGGTATTATAGAGGACTTTTATTAAAATAAGAATTATAAGGTATCTAGAAATTGGAAAATTTATTCCGATCGTTTGCAATTTTTATATTTTTTTTTCAATTATAGAATGAGTCTTTACATTTTGCGCCAGACCATTTTCGACATTTGGATTGAACATAAGCAATTAACATTTGATGCTATATTTGCTCATATTCTACAAGAGTTTGGTGACGTTTCGTTTCTGGATGATGATGCTTTGAACAGCATGAAAGCAACCATGAGAAGCCTTTGTCAACAAATTGAACTGCGATGAGCGAAAGTCGGCAGACATCGTGAACGATTTTTAAAAGAAAATTCTTTGTGGTTCCAAAAAAGTTTAACGTTTTCGGATATAGTAATTCGAAGTTTACCTGGCTCCTCACAAGGCGGTGCTATTGCTAGGCATAGAAGACCTAGAAAGGCATTAGAAGAATGTTGTTTAAAGACTAAAAAACGAAAAGTGAAACATTTAGTTGAATCAACAAGTCAAGAAGAGCTGTCATTAGCAATTGAAGTAAAATTACGAAAGGCAGGGAAAAAAGATTCGGCATCAATTGTTAGAGAACTCTAAAATGCATCTCCTGAACGGGGCACATCGGTAAAGAAGGCTCGAAAATCACTCTTACAAAAGCCAGGAGTTCTTTCTGCAGATCAAGCGCTTGCAATGATTGTTGATGCGAATCTTTCAACCTACCAATATAATATAATACGCGAGCAAGTCAAAGACATTAATAATAAATTATATCCACCTTATTATGTTATACAAAAAGCTAAACAGTCATGCTATCCTCTTGAAATTAACATTATAGAAACTTCAGCAAAAATTCGGTTACAATCTCTCATCGACCATACTGTACAACGATTATGCATAGTTCAAGAAAAAGTACTTAATAATTTATCTTTGAGGGAAGGTGAATAAAATATAATTATAAAATGGGGTTGTGATGGCTCGGATCAACATAGATACAAACAAAAATTTTCTGATGAGAATCAAAATGACGAAAGTTTATTTAGTATTTCTCTAGTACCAATCCAAATTTATTTTAATATTAATCAATGTAAAAAAATTATTTGGCAAAATCCTACGCCATCTTCTACAAGGTACTGTCGTCCTATTAAATTTTGTTTTGCTAAAGAATGTCCTAAATTAATCAGAAAAGAGGTAAATAGTGTTGAAGATCAAATACGATCTCTTTCTCCTACAAAAATTTAAGTAAATGACATGCAAGTATTTGTAAAATCCACATTAATTTTTTGTATAATAGACGGAAAAGTCTGCAATGCCGTTTCATTGTGCCAATCAACACAAACTTGTTACTTGTGCGGTGCAAAACCACGTGAAATAAATAAACCAGAAATTATTTCACAAAAAAAAGTTGATACAAATTTACTCTCGTTAGGATTGTCACCTCTCCATTCATGGATACGTTTTTTCGAATGTATGCTACATATTTCTTATAGACTCGAAATAAAATCATGGCAAGTTCAGGATACGGAAAATAAAAATATAATTTCTAAGAAAAAACAATATGTCCAAGACAGGTTTAGAAGTGATCTCGGTCTTTTAGTAGACATGCCAAAACAACAAGCAGGAAACACAAATGACGGTAATACTGCTCGCAAATTTTTCAGAAATGCAGAAAAGTCAGCAGATATAACTGGTATTAATGTGGAACTTATCAAACGCTTCCATGTCATATTAGAATGTATAAATTGCGGATTTGCAATAAATTGAAAAAAATTCAATGAATACACAAAACAGACTTGTGAACTTGTACCTGAAGGAATGTAGGTCAGAACGTAAAAAATAATAAATATAAAAATATAAAATTCATAGTCGACACTCTGTTATTGAATGACTACCCATTGACGTTCATATTCGACACAATTAATACAAGAATAAAATCTTTACTTTATAAACGTACACGTATACAGAATGAACCTTCACCCACAAATGAAGAAAGCCGTGGCAATTGGTTCACTGTACCATATGTTCCATATATCGGAGAAATTTAAAAATGTGGTTACAGATCTGAATGTCAACCTGTCATTCTATAGCTTGAATAAATTAAAGAATTTCATCAAAGGCCAGAAAAATATCCTTCCTACCCAATCACAAAAAAAACGTCGTGTATAAAATTTCTTGTAAAAATTGTAACGCGACTTACGTTGGCCAGACGTTGAGGCGACTTAAAACGAGAATTACGGAACACCGTAATCATATCCGTAGAAACACGGTAAATCATTCCGTCAATACTAAACATAGATTAAATTTTAATCACGATTTTGATTGGGATAACATTGAAATACTGGATAAGGAAAGGTTTTTATCAAAACAACTGATATCAGAGATGCTGTATATTAAATTACAAAAGAACGGTTTGAACTCTCAGGCCCATACAAAGTTTTTGCATCATGCATACATCTCTATCCTGGATAAACTGTAAACCATGTCCATGACTCTTTCGCTCTTTAGCAAGTTCTCAATTTATTTCTTTACAATTTTATGGAGTTAGTACCGCTGATTTTATATTTTGAATTTTTTTTATTTCTTATGTGTTGATCTACGTTTTAAATTTATTTGTATCAACGTTTCTCTGACTATATACTTTTGTATTTATCATCGACCATTGTATATTATTTATTATTTCTTACGTTCTGACCTACACGTTTTTGTCATAATACGTTTCTCTGCCTGCGTTTACCGAATCAGTCTTGCGTTGTGCGTCGTGTCGACGGAATCTCCTCTTACAGATCTCTTTGCACAGATCATTCTCTTTGCCATATTTTCATATTATTTTATTTGACTCTGCGATGTATTTTTTCTCCAGACTACTTGGTGAGTTTTTCTAGAATTTTAATTTAAGACAAGGATTTAACTCCTCAATTACGTTACAGATTTGGACCTTGTAGTCTCACTAAGTTTCTGTCAAATTTGAAAACAGTAAACTCACGATGTTGAAGGAGAATATATTATTGTTGTTAACATTATACCACTGAGGATGGCTCGGACAGGAGCCGAAACATTTGGATTTTTGTTAATCGATGAATAAATAATATTTAAACGCACCTGGATCCGCGTTGTGACCCTTACAGCCCCTTCTACCTATATATTTATCTATTTTCTATTTTGTTGTAACTTTAAATTTGTTGTACCAAATTAAAAGCGACAATTTTAAAGTTTTGAGTCTTGTTCAAAGCCTAAACAACATCATTGATATAACGTTATTTTGGCTTTAAATGAGACTTAAAACTTTAAAATTGTTTGTCGATGTACGGACTTCTGTACGTCAGTAAAGCTACCTATATAGGTAGCAGGATGATGTTTGAAGACGTCTTAATGACGTATTATTGACGATTTACGCCGTCATTAACCCATTGGTTGTGTAAGAGAATTTTACTATTTAGGCCAAAAGTGTGTTGAAAAAAAAAGTTCATCGGATTATTATTAAACTTGATACCCTTATGTTTTTTGGGTCTCTGAATCCGAATATGATGTCAGATTTACAAAACTCAAAATGGCGGGTCCATATGGCGGATCAAAATTACAAAAAATGGTCTGATTTTCATGAAATTTGGTACCATTCTCTTATAATATCTCGGAGTGTGGAATTTGACTGCATTATATTACTGTGACCACTGCTTTATACTTTTTGACCACTGCATTTACTCTGATGACCATCTGTATGTACTGAGGAGGATCCAAACTAAGGACCGAAACGTTTGCGTTATATTATATATATTAATTTTATAATTTTGTTGTTATTGTCGCCCGTCCATCGTGCGTAACGGCTCTCATTTGCCTTTGTGACTTTATCTAAATTTGGTACCCTTATGTTTTTTGGGTCTCTAAATCCGAATATAACATAAAAATTAAAAAATAACGGGTCCAATATGGCGGGTCAAAATTACAAAAAAAAACGGAATTTTATTATAAAAAATAAAGGAAGAGAGTAAATAAAGATAGTAGTTCGAACCTACCCAGTTCTTGATTCTTGTTGCTATGTTTCATTTAGAAGCACTGGAAATAAGCAGCATAAAATACAAAAAATATATAAAACAAAAAATGAAAAAAATATAAAAATTAAAAATATTTAAAAAAATAATAAAAAATAAATTACAAAAAAATAGAGTGTAAAATCCTATGACAGCCTCCTCGTGGCACATTCCGGGGTCGTGCATTCAATAAATTTTATATCCAATAAAGTGTGAATTCACCAGCTAACGTCAGGGTACCAAAATTGATTTATTTTCTTCAAAAATATAATATAACTATATCAATCCGCCTTTCAATAATTGCATTCTAGGTAAGTTGTAATTTTTGGAATTTTTATATTATATTAAGATCTGCAATCCAAAAAACTTAAAGAATCCAAGTTTAATAGATATTAATACATTTATAATTTTGAAGCGCCATATTGCATCCGCCATTTTTTAATTTTGATGTCATATTCGGATTCAGAGACCCAAAAAACATAAGGGTACCAAATTTCATGAAAATCAGACTTTTTTGTAATTTTGATCCGCCATTTTGAATTTTGAAAATCTGACTTCATATTTGAATTCAGAGACCCAAAAAACATAAGGGTACCAAATTTCATGAAAATCAGACCATTTTTTGTAATTTTGATCCGCCATTTTGAATTTTGTACATCTGACTTCGGATTCGTAATCAGCGACCCCAGAAACCCCCGAGTAACAAGTTTCAAGCAAATTCAGAAAATTTTACTTTGTTTTTTCTACGTTGCGGCTATAGCCGTCATACACACTCTTGGCCACTTTTGTTTTTGCGGCTATAGCCGTCATACACAGTCAACGGGGTTAAGACGGAGTCGCGCTTGAGCCACGGTAGCGAGCGGACGTTCCCTCTCTCCTGTGTCCTTGCGCAGTGTGCATATGCGTTTATTTGCCGGTCGGCCTTATTCCTCGTCTCGCGCGGGTGTTTAATAGAGTGTTTTTAAGCATTTTAATTGCTTTTTGGTACCCGATTTGGGCCCTTCCTTCTAGTTTTCACGTTTATTAGTCGTTTCATTGCGTGCGTGTATCTGTCGATTCGTTGCAGAGTCCGCCAGGGAAATGCGTGTGGCTTCCGCCACGTGCAATCCCGAGGCCGGCGAGTTAAATCAAGGACGACAGAGGACTTCTGTGCCCCTAAGTGAGTTTGACAAATTCAATTTAAGCCTCATCAACGGAGGCCCAGACGTCCTCCTTGCCCGCGGACCGTACCGAGACGAATGTAATTCAATCTCGCTCTCAGTCTCGCGACCGTAACCGACTGTCAGATTACGATACCGATTCAATCAATTCGGATCACAAAGATTTTGATTCAGATCTAAAAATGGGGGGTAAACATAAAAATATAAAACACAATTCCGGGAATCCGGGAAAGACTGTCGTATCTCCGTCGCGTCCGAACGACGAGGGTCGTAACCAATTAAATATGGCCATCTTAGATAAGACCTCTCAGACGGTTTTCGAAGCAAACCAAAATAGCGACGAAATAGCCAATAACCTTCGCGAAGACAATGATATTCTTTCTGATACGCAAAACATTAAAAATATAGAATCTCACGTAGCTGAATCAACCGTTAGCATGGATTGTGATAATTTGACTGACAACAAAAGGAGCGTCAAGCGCCGTACCGAGGATGCGGCCTCCCCGAGGAAAGGTAAAGCCAAAGCTCAGGTAAATTCCACTCCTGCTTCTACTTCCGCTTCTAAAAAGTACAAAAGGGAAGCCAATCGCTATTCACCTACTGACCTCCCCCCTTTTCTTGTGCAATTTCAATGTGCGGAATCAAATCCCCCCCCCCCGATTCTTCGGTGAAGGCTCGGTGAAAAAATTGAGGAGATGCGTACTATAGGCAACAATAAAATTAGAGCTCAGTTTTCCACGTATCAGGCGGCTAACCGCGTTATCGAAAATTCAATACTCAGAAAACACAACCTCAGCATTTATCCCTTCTTTTAAGATTATGCGCGTAGCGCTCGTGCGGCATTCCTCTTTGTTTCAACGACGACGAGCTCGCAAGAGAAATCAAATCCTCGGCAAAAATAATATCGGTTCAACGTCTTAACCGACGTGTCAGCAAGGACGGAGAGAACAGATTCGAACCTTCAAAAACGGTAATGCTAAAGTTTGAAGGTCAACTTCTGCCCGCGGAAATTTCTATTTTCAAAACTAGACTCAAAGTCGAGCCATATGTACCTCAGGTGCAGATCTGTTTTTCTTGTTTTCGCTTCGGTTACATCGGTGCGGACTGTCGCAATAAAGCGCGTTGCAATCGATATGCGCTGCGCAACTCGCCCACGACAAAAAGAGGACTGTCCCAGAGCTCAACTAACGCCTCAATGTATCAACTGCAAAAGAGAACATCTCACTATGTCCTGTCTTTATCAAACAGAAACAAATTGCTACCATCGCGGCCAAGGAAAACATTCCATACCTGGAGGCACGTAATAGGCTTGAAAACAATCATTTCCCTCCCCCAGATTTTAGTTCTGACTCCTTCCCTTCGATTGCGTCGAGCCCAGGCCAAGCGGTCTGTTTCGGACTCGCATCGGAGGACAATCGCAAAGGAAGCTGTCCGACAGGTAGAAACTTTATAAACTTTATTCTCTTCTGTTTCGCTCGTGTGTGAAATGCCTCGATATCACTGTTTTATTTCGGCCCGTTCGTTCGTCGCCGTTCTCTCCCGCTTCTCCGCAATTCCGTCCTTTTTACTCCCGACCGACCGAGCCGATCGGCCGGACGGTGTGTGCAATCTTTTATCTCTCGCCGTGCCCGTTCGTGAGTTATTATCGTGATATATGCGTTAATAGATCATCGTAAGTTAAATATTTCTATTCGTTCGCGATCGAACCTAAACTGTCGGTCTATTTGGCCGTGTGCTCGTTCCCAATTAATACCGCAAATTAAAATAATCGATTTAATTATTATTTCTGTCGAATTCTGCTTTCCTAGTTTTCCTGTTGTCTAAATTCAATGTAAGAATAAATCCGTTCGCGGAAATATCAGTATATTTCCTGGTGAGTCCGGTTCGGGGCATGGTAGGAAACGGACGTGTGCTTCGTATAAGATTACTTTAAATGAATCAAATTCTGTGATTTTTGTGGAAATTTTGCCATGAGAAGATTCGCGCTGCGATTTCATGGCGATTTCTATAAGAATTTTTGTGGATTTATTGAGATCACTCAATTATTAACGTTTTTAACTCTTATGTAGCATGGCTACGCGGCCGGGACTGGTGTGCCGCGTGTCACTTTCTGTGATTTGTTTTCTGTCTGGGTTAAATGCCCACTTGTCGTTGCAGATAGGGTGGCTTTCACTGGAAGATTGAAAATTGGGTGGACTGTGGCGCGTGTGGACATACTACCGGCGCGCCCGGTGCAATGTTTCAAATGTTGGCGATTCGGCCATGTGAAAACGACCCGTGCATATGAAAAAAACAGAACGGGTAACTGTTTTAAGTGCGGTTCTCATGGCCACCAGATCCTTGCTGTGTTATATGTAAGGATGCGGATAGGCCATACGTACATAGACTTAGTTCCTCGCCTAGATGCGTAGAGAGGGACCCCACTCCTAATAGGACTGGACCTAGAAACGGTCCTAATCTTGGTCGAGGTGTTCAGAAATGACGCAAATCATTCAAGTAAATTTGGGAAGAAGTAGGGAGGCACTTGATCTCCTTATTCAGCACTCTGAGGAGCTGCGAGCCGCGGTGTGCGTAGTATCTGAGTCTGCCCGCACATCCGGCTCTCAGCAATGGTTTCATAGGAGCGGTTCAATCGACTCGGATTGCAATAAAGATTTCGATTCACACGTAGATATGGGGGGTAAACATAAAAGTAGAAAGCATAATCCAGGGAATCCGGGAAAAACCGTTATGCCTCCGCCGCGTCAGAACGACGAAGGCTGCAACCAATTAAATATGGTCGTCTTAGACAAGATCTCACATGCGGCTTTCGATTCAAGTCAAAATAGTAACGTCGCCAATAACCTTCGAGAGGACAAAGTCGTCCCCTCTGACGCGCAAAATGGTGAAAACTCAGAATCTCGCGTAAATGAATCGACCGCTAGCATGGATTGTGATATTTTAATCGATAACAAAAGGGGCGTTAAACGTCGTACCGAGGATACGGTCTCCCCGAGAGGAGGCAAAGTTAAATCGCAAACAAATTCCACCCCTTCCACTTCCGCATCTAATAAAAAATACAAAAGAAAAGCTAATCGCTACTCGCCATCTGATCTCCCCCCGTTTCTCGTGCAATTTCAATATGCGGAATCAAATGTTCCCCCCGATTCCTTGCAGATTGCCAAAATCGTAAGCGGATCGCTCGGTGAAGAAATCGAGGAAATGCATACTATTGGCAATAATAAAGTTAGGGCCCAGTTCTCCTCCTATCAGGCGGCTAATCGCGTTATTGAAAACCCCCTGCTTAAAAAGCACAATCTCTTAGCATTTATTCCTTCTTTTAAAATCATGCGTGTGGCGCTCGTGCGCGGCATTTTTCTCAGTTTTAGTGACGATGAACTTGCAAGTGAAATCGAATCTTCGGCAAAAGTAATTTCGGTTCAGCGCCTTAATAGGCGAGTAAGCAGAGACGGGGAAAATAGATTCGAACCGTCAAAAACGGTAATGTTAAAGTTCGAAGGTCAGCTTCTGCCCGAGAAATTTTCGATCTTTAAAACAAAACTTAAAGTCGAGCCATATGTACCTCAAATGCAAATCTGTTTTTCGTGTTTTCGTTTCGGTCATATCGGTGCGGATTGCCGCAGCAAAGCGCGCTGCAATCGGTGCACGCAATTTGCTCATGATAAAAAAGAAAATTGCTCCAGAGCTCAACTAGCGCCTCAATGCATAAATTGTAAAGGAGTGCATCTTCCCACATCCTCCTTATGCCCTGTTTTCATCAAGCAGAAATAAATTTCCACCATCGCGGCTAAAGGAAACATTCCATATCTAGAAGCACGTAACAGACTCGAACACAGTTACTCCCCCCCCCCCAGATTTTAGCTCTTCTGACTCCTTTCCTTCAATCCCGTCCAGCCCGAGTCAAGTAGCAAAAAACCTTAGATTCAATTTCTCTCCGTCCTTCTCGCTACATAGCTCTCCCCCTTGATATCCTCGTCCACATATTCGGGCATTTTACGTAATGGCTCTCCCCCTAAAGATTCTAGCCGCAAAAATTCAAAGAGGCCCGCGAGGCCTGCTTAAACTCTGCTAATGGTAGAATCCAGCTTGATAAAACTCCTGTATTTGTCTTTGGTGAATCCAATGCGGGGAATTCACCAAATGACCCCCACTACAATTTAATATCAATCGCGATAGTTTCACACCTCTTATCAAAATCATAATTGACCTGATTTACAAAATGCCCGAATTTTTCCCTGCTATTAAAGAAACTCAGTTTTATGAATTGGTGCTACAGATTTGCACCGTAGTAAAATGTTTTTTGAGTTTGTAAATGCGCCCTAATTTATCCCATTTTAGCATACTTCACTGGAACTGCAGGGGAGCGGTACACAAAAAGCCGGATATTGAAAAATTTTGCGAAAAATATGACATTATCTTTCTTTCAGAGACTCTTCTGAAACCCCAACATTCCTTCTCTTTCTTTGACTTCAACGTTGTAAGAAGCGATTCAGAGGTGGGCCGACGTGGTGTCGCTATGCTCATTCGACAAAACATTAATTTCTCGCGTATCAATCTTGACTATATTCCCGGCTCAGATGCTAGTGTCGAAGCCATTGGAGCTAAGATTTTCGTTAACGGTGTCAGCACTGCACTTTTTGGAGTATATCGTCATCCGGGAGGCCCATGCCTTCAAAATACTTGGTCCAAACTCTTTAATTTAGCAAACTCTTTTTCGCTCTCTCTTCTCATAAGTGATCTTAATGCTCATAACCCCTTCTGGGGCGCTCCTGCGCCGAACTCAACGGGTAAGGTTGTTATGGACCTGCTGGATCGTTTTCCTTTTATCCTTCTTAACCCTCCGACACCGACCTTTATCCTCCCTCCTAGTATCACCCCCTTTCTAATCGATTTAGCCATAGCTTCCTCAAGTTTCGCCATGTTATTAGATATTAGCATACTGGACGATACATACGGTAGTGATCATAGACCAATTGAGATTGCTGTTAACTCCAAAATTAAAACTAAAAATATCTTCTCTCACAAATGTAAACTCACTCTCGCGAACAACTCAACCAATTGTCGTATATGCTCGAGCAGCATGCGAATGAAATAGTGTCTAAAGTTCTCGAAATCCCAGATAATAAACCTTTGGATCAATATAAGACTTTCACCTCCCACCTGCAGGAGCGCATAAACGTTATTTCTCCTCCGGCAGATAATTCGCAATCAGATCGGTACAGCAATCTCAATCACCTCGACAAGAAATCCCCTCCTTCCCCATGGTGGAACGACGACTGCACTGAAACTGTACGTGCAAGAAAAACCGCGTGCACAAAGTATAGGAAACACCCCACTGTTGCCAATTATCAGGCCTATCGTAAGCAAGTTACTGACACCAGAAGGACCCTAAGAATCGCCAAGCGAGAGGGATTTTTTCGTTGGTTTCTTCTATCCCTATTTCATATATAATTTTTTAAAATTTGGTTGACTAAACCCAACTTTATACGCAATCAAAGATTCATATACGAATTTACGAAAACAAAGCTTCCTCTATGAGAAAGCAAAAAATTAAGACCAGAAGATAAAAGAAAGGCAAAATATGTTGGAGAAAGAATTGCTTTTGAAAAAAGTAAGTTATGTAGAGGCGCGTTGATTAATTTTGACCGAGATAATATTAGTCTTTGTTCATGTTACGTTATTACTTTCCAATATTATTTCTAGATTCAGAATTTAAAACTTATGTTTTATACAAAGAAGCAAAGGGCGGCAGAAGTCTCGTTAATGATACAAAAAGATTAGAGATAAAACCAAAAAAAGAAAAAACTAGGAAAAAACGTTCAAAGAATCTCGAAAAAAAAAGCTTAGAGAGAACTTGCAACTTGCACAGAACACTGAAAGAAACCGAAACTGGAACTAATAAGTATGTATCCAAAAACGCAGTATGCATATAAATAATTTAATTTAATACAAATTTCAATAAAAAAATTTTTCATAAACCAAAAAAAACTGTAATTTACAAAATACCAGCCAGAAAGCCGTTTGCCGAATGGAAGACCACTGTGCTCCGCGAAAAGTATGATTGTAATCAGAAAGTCGGTAATTTTGTGATATATGTACGCCGATGTCGACGAGAAACGTGGTGACAACGAGAAAAACAAGGAGATATGCCGTAATAAATGCGCCAAGAAGCCCGAGAAGAAAGAGACGGCGACAAAAGCTTTGGAGGAGCAGATTGAAAAGTTTAAGAAACAGGTGTCTGTGCTCAAGGACAAACTGTCCGATAAGCTTTCGCTTATCAGCAAGCTCAAAAATTTTATCAAGCAGCAGTTTACTCTGACGCTATTAATTAATGGACCAAAAATTATAGCCTCTGCTCTATTACCGATAGGGTACCAAATGTCTGAAAATGCCCAAGAAACAATGAACGAGTACATAAAAAAGTTTCGAGAAGACTTCTCGAGAAAGTGCTCTCGAACAAAAACAATGAAAGATGTTTTTTGCAGCTTATAATCACATCTGATCCATATATATCTAGTTTGCAAAAATCTGCCACAAAAAAAAATTAAAAACTATCACCAGTTGCCATACAATTATTGATTCCACCAAACATACAAGCTGCAGAAGAAAGACACAATGTCTGCACAAGAAGACGCAATGTCTAACAAACTCTGACATGTTTGATAACAATTCTGATACTGACAAAGATGGGCGTGTGAAGTTCACACCCCTACTTTAATATTTCTTAGTTCTGATTGGAGTTCCAGCTTCTTTTCGAAGAGTACAAAAGTATTTTTATGTTTATAAAAGAGTTCCGGCGATTCACTCTTTGAAAAAGGCAATTAAAAAATAAAATGCTAATTTCACACCCAACTTTAAGGGGATGCTGGAGTGACGGCCGAATTTCCTCGATGTCGATAATGTCAACATTTCTAATTTTGTTTTTCCTATATCTGTCTTTGTTTAACGAAATGACATCTATCTTTGTTCGATTGCTGCGCTATCTCTGCTTATTAGCCTGCGTGTATATTTTTGTGGAAAATATACACGATTTCTTCGAAGCTCTAATTTTTTTTCCAGGCTATCAATCTCAATTTCAACGGTACGTTATTGTTTGTGCACGTATTCTGAAAAGTGGGAACATTTTATTTCGTACATATAACTTATACAACTGTTTATATTAGAAAATATGGTCATGAGGTAACAGCATTTTTACACTTTTTTTTTTCAATTATCACTAATTTTTTATATTCCCACTCTTTATTAGTACCTATACTATACTGCTGTAAAAGGATTTTGCGATTTATAAAGCCGTTTTAAAGAACGAGCTCTGACTGTTTTTGTCGGTAATTATCCCCTGTCCAAAATACCCTTAAGATCGAATAGTTCTGAATAGCTCAACTGAAGCATTTTGACGAGTACTAGAGTTTCCGATAAAATTTTTTTTATTTTTTTTTTTTCAAAAAACAAAAAAAGAAAAGTTTGATTTAAAGTCCAAATAGTTCTAAGTAGCTCATTTGATTCCTTTCAAAAAGTTCTAAAGTTCCTAATAAGTAAAAAACTGCAAAATCTTAGAATTATCATCAAAACGCAAATGACATTCACAGCAGACCTTCGAAATCAAATCTTCTTAGAACTCCCATCAAAACGCCTGCAACTCTACCACTAACTAGTGGCGATTCGGCCACTAGTCAAAAATTCGAAGATATTCGAAGCTGCAACGGATGAAATTCGACTAAGCACAGTATCACACATATCCGACACCTGACTACTGACGCCGGGTATCCGATCGCGAAGTGTATGGGAACATTTACACGTTTGTCCGATAGCCAATTTGTGAAAACAAAGAAAATCAATCAGATAGTCCGGTGCCGGATACCTACGTGTGAAACAAGTCTAAATCTTTCTATCCGTAAATGGTAAGGACACGGCTCGATTATGTCTAAACGACCTTAAATCGGAGATATATTCACGGAAAAAGTTCGTTATACGAGTAATATTAATATAAATCTCGCAGCACTGTTATATACGCATATAATCAATTAAAGATGCGACAATAAGATTATCGTAAAAAAGATCAACGAATTTAATGCATCGAGCACAGACATTCATGGCGTATTAATAAGTTGAAGAAAGTCACGTGCAACATGCGTAACTTTCTTTCATTTAAAAAGTATAATTTCATAAAGAACGAAAAATTCTTTTTTTATACGGCTAATTCACTGCAAATCCAAGTGTGTTATTTTAACTAAAGCTCTTCTTACACATTTCTATCATTTTGAATAATGCCATTTAAGACGGTTGAACATATTAATACGATTAAACATGTTGATTTGACACGGAACAAAACATGTAAAACGAGCTTCAGTCAAATGTGTCATTTTCAAACGTTTATGCGTGCAGAAATAACACACTTGGATTTACAGTGTATGATAAAACGGCTTACAATTAATTACAAAGTATTCTATACATATATAATCATTAGTCTATATACTCTATGTAAAAAAAAAATGTGATACTATAGTATTACTATAGTTTTCTCTACACTATTAAATAATAAAAGATAAAATTGAAACCAGTACCTTAAGTTGTTCTTTCTTCTTTTGCGTATTTTTTTTTAGTGTACTGTTTACAGATATATTTCTTTTCTTTCTCTCCTGCCGGTCGATCTTTCCGGGATAATCGTTACAAGTGAATCGCCTTTATGTATAACGAGTGAGGCGTATCATCAGCGTCCGCTCGGCGAACGGGCGAAGATGGTCTTACTTCGCGTGACCATAATACTAAAAGCGAGATCATGTCGGCGAAACTAGAAACGATCAGTCAGATTACGTGATCGGAGGCACTGTTGGCTGTGTACCGGACCCGCAGCCGACCGACCGGTCGCTCACCGATCCGCGTTAAGTACGCGATCGCGTATGAACATACTCGTTCTCTCGGTCGGACCTACTACCGATAATCACGATGGCCACGGCGGCCTCGCTCCCGTCCACGTTGTAAACAGTGGCAAGACTACTACCTTTTGTAAATCATGGCAAAAAGAAACGTGAAAAAAGTGGCAAACCGTGTTACAAGATCCGAAGATTCAAGTGGCCTAAAAACTACGCTGGTGCGAGCATTGTCGTATTGTATCGGAGAAGTCAGGCTGTCTTAGACCCTTGATTCTCTGCATGAGTCTCTTTGGGCCTGGGGTTAGAGTCAGTTTTTGGTCTGGTGAGGCGAATATATAGCCTCTCTCAGTCAAGTCATGCGCCTACCTCCTCTATTGGTCTCGCTGGAGCGCTGCAATGGAACTGTTCCAATTCAGTACGGCTCGGTCGCAAAATCTGATGTCGGCTAGGCCAGCGCGGTCTGCAGTAACCAAGTAGCGTCAATGGCAATCTGACTGCGCCTCTAGGAGTCTGTAGTGATACGAGTTCAAGTACCGCTGGTGAGTGTGGAGCCAAGGAAGGGCACGGTTATCTGAGAAGCTAAGCTCTCGGCTGTCAATCCGTTTGCTCCCCAACACGCAGTAAATATGAAGAAGCCAAGAATGAATCTTCACGCCCGGGTTCTCGTATGGTCCGGGCACTGCAAGCACGATGCGAGACTGATAACTCGGTTAGTGCGAGGACACCCAGTAACTGCGTAACTGTTTCCTCGAAAGTAGGCGGTAGTTATCGGGTATAGAAACATTACACCTCTTGACGCACAAAACTCATGCCACGAGTAGCCGTAGACTCCAATAGCCTTCTTCTTCTTCTTCTTGTAAATTTCATGGCACCTAATCCTCCTCAGGATCACATAACGGCCAAGAACAAGTCAAAATAATAAATACAGACTCGAAAGATTCAATCCAAACTTGGCGTTGATTGCATCAGCAATCTTCAAAAATAATTCAGGATAAAACACGTCCGAACATGTCCATGGTCTCGACGAGACTTGCCCCTAATAGCCGTATCAAAATAAAATAGAAATAAATAGTAATAAGTTATTTCGTGAATGGATATCCATCTGTGTCAAACGCAGTGCACGAGCACTGCGTTTTAAGCATGCCCGGCGCCGGGGATCGACTCGCAACGGTGGCGGGAATCACGTCCGCTTCTCCCACGTTGCAAGGCCGGCCAACTTCGACTCCCCGGCTAAAGTTAAAGATAATTTCATGCTTTAATGGGCTTGGAACCCTTAAGGGGGAAATCGTTCGGTGACAACACGTGAGACAACAATGTTTCCATGAACCTTTTGTCCTTTCTGCCATGATTCACAAAAGATAATATATAAGGTAACAAATAACTTTCATATAATAATTTTAAATGCCATAATCACACTAATCTACTGAGCCAGTTAAAATAAATATTAACTATTACGCGTTGTTAATCCATTTGTCGTAACTTTCTCTTTCTTTAAAAATGTTCAAATGCTGTCTGTTCCTTTTTCCAGGAAATCTCAGTAGAGACATCCTGAAGCTTCTTCAAGCTTCTCATATATTATACATATTTGCTTTTCCGCTGAATCTCGATTAGTCGAACTCAAGATATTAAGATTCTCCAATGAATTCGATAATATTCTAACAATGTTCAAATGAAGAAATTATTAGATTAATGCGTGTACAAATAGCAACAACTGGCTTCTTTTATATACATTTTATATTAGTGATATATATTAGCGATATTTAGACCCTGATAAAAATGTGTCACGGAAAGAACGGTTTTGCTAAAATATCTAAACATTTCGCTAAATATACAGATTTAAAAATTATTTTGTTACACCATTAAAATAATTATAGTAAGTCGCTGAAATATAATTCTGTAAAAAATTTTGAGATTTTAGCAATTAGTTTAAGTTCTACATAAATATTTTGATGGACCAACAAAATTGTTTTCAGATCTGTATCTAGCTAAATTTTTCGATACTTCACTAAAACTTTTCTTTCCGTGTACTGCATATATATACGGTTTTTAAAATAAAAATATAAATTATATATCGATTTCTTCGTTGCTATGCAGCATCGAGAATGCAGCAGCACAGTGCTGCTTATTAACCCTAGATATGCACAGTAAAGTCTCCAAGACCCCAGCCCAGCTTCATTTTTTCGCGTTTCTAGACATCTGTCCCGTACATTTTTTCTTTTTATTTGTATATTTCGGAACTCTTCAATTCTATCGACTTTTATACATTATGGGCCAATATAGCCCATGATGATTGACTCTCGATCGATTCTCGGTCGATTAAAAAAAAATAAATAAACTGAAATTCATTTTTGCTGAAGTTACGATAACAAATGTGGATGGGGTCTTTGAGACCCCACAGTGTATAAGTGTATAGACAAATTAAGACTGTGTATGCCTAGGGTTAAAAAAGATTACATGCAAAAGTAATGTCGACCACGCAAAAATTATTGACAACGATAGTACGGGTACAAAATTCGGTTTTGTAAAGCGCAAAAGAAAACCAGAGACTTGCAGAGTTTCTTATTCACGCATCATGGAAATGTACGGCCTTAATCTACACATACGGAAAGAACGGTTTTGCTAAAGTATCTAAAAATTCTAGATACAGTCTAAAAATAATTTTGTTGCACCATTAAAATATTTATGGTAGGTCGCTGAAGTATGACGACAATGCTGTAAAAAATTTTCAATATTTTAGTAATCAGTTTGATTGATTTACATCATTATTTTAATAATGCAACAAAATTATTTTCAGATCTGTATCTAGCTAAATTTTTAGATTCTTCTGCAAAACCATTTTTCCGTGCACCATTCTTTGTACACCCTTTACAAATATAGAGAAAAGATATCGAAAAATAACAATGCGTTAGGTCATTACAATGTTAAATTTACGTAAAAATCCATGTACACGAGGGATCTCGAGATTCTTAGAGTCTCTTTTTCTCTCTCTCTCTCTCTCTACGGTAATAAAAGTTCACGTTTTCACGCCAAATCGCGTGTTACGATATCGTATTAAAACTTATAATAAACAACCGTTTTGGCCAAACAAATTCGGCCGAACCTCAACCGATGATATAACGTGCACCTTTAAATATCAAAAGAAAAATACATAATTATGCATTTATAAACAGAGTAGACGTACAAAAAAAGCGACACGTCAAGAAGATACGCATTCTCCGCAGAATAGAGCGGTTATAGTAACCGAGCAGAAAACAGAAGACTGGATGTTACAATATTATAATCCCACATTTACGTGTCCTAAATTTAAGGCATGTTTCTCGAGTGATACAAATAGTCTTTCATCGTATACCTGAGTCATATTACTCATGTTCAAGCGTGGTAACTTCTGTTCATATACATGTGTTGCGCACGTGGATTATACACATTGCATATGGAACCTACAGTTTAACGCCGATTCCGGACGGTTCAATGTATACAAAATAAAAAACAACAGACGCTTAACTTGTATACGTAAGTGAATCTCGCGTATTATTAAAGTATATTACAGAAGTGTAGGGTAGAGCGGGGTCAAAAGTAACGCGGGGCGAAGTAACAACTCAAATATCTAGAATACTATAGTTAGTATCTATAGTTCATATTCAATACCCAGGCCAGAGGCGTTCTGAGACACGTTATAGCTTGTTCAGCTTCATCCGTTAATCAACAGACGCATGCGCATCTATGCCGATAACTATAGATATTTGAGTTGTTGAGTTGTTACTTTCGCCCCGCGTTACTTTTGACCACGCTCTACCCTACTTAAAGCCTTTTTTTACCTTTTTTGAAAATTACATTTACGTGGTATCATTAACAAAAGGATATTTTCATAAGCTAGAACTATTTAATGTATCCGCTGTAATCTACTTTTCATTAAAAAATACTCTTTCGTAAACTATTCATCATAATATATACTGTAGGTACTAATAAATTCTAAATTTAGTAAAAACACAAGACAAATGCTACCATTTATAAAAACTCATTTAACCGATAAGCTTAAAGATGCAATTAATTATGTAGATTTATTTTAATTGTCATATACAAACTATCTAATTTTCTAATAAAAATTCGAACAACTAATTCTATTTAAAAATAATTAAATGTCTAACACAAAATCTAAATTTGTAGAATATAAAGTTTATATTTATTTTAGATATAATAAAAAAAAGAAAATATCTTATTAATTATTTCGGCTCGTGCGAAAGGAAATTATTTAATTTTCAGATCCAATTAATTGGATATACCTTAAGGTATAAAATTACCTATACCCGGACATTTAATAGTAAGTAAATGTATCAATGGCTGGACACGTACCTGTGTCTGGATACTTAAAAAAATAAATAAATGTATGGAAATAAACGTTTGGATACCATAACTAAAGTTTCAAACTACAAGAAAAAATATTTTTATCTTTGATTTTAATTCGCGTTATACTTATAAATAAAGGTATCCAGATATAGGTACATCCGGGTATTGGTACTTTTTAACTTAATTTCTAAATGTTGAGCAAGACATATTAACTTCTTAATGGCTAGTTAAGAAGATATTCGACTTCAAAAATGCAACGCGGAAAATTCGACTAAGTCCGCTTTTTTTTTTAGTTTTAGACGTTTTGATAAGAGTTCCGTTTTTTAGTAGAACTCTAAGAATTCTGAAAGGAATTTTTATGATCGAAAACGATCCGGTCACTAGTTAAGAAGATATTCGACTTCGAAGGTCTGCCGTGAACGTCATTTATGTAAATTTTGATGATAATTTTTTAAAACAATTCTAAGGTTTGGAATTTTTTACTTATTAGGAATTCGAGAACTTTTCGAAAAAAATCAAATAAGCTACTTAGAACTATTCTGGCTTAAAATCAAACTTCATGTTTTTTATTTAAAGAAATCAAAAAATGTTTTCTTTTATCGGGAACTCTAGTCGTCAAAATTCTTCAGATGAACTATTCAGAACTATTCGGTCTTAAGGTAGCTACAGCGTTGTCGTGAGTCAAAATAAAGTCTCGAAAAAAATTTCTTTATTAATGTATTTAAAAATGTATATTTGGTATCACACTGTTCCGTGCAACTTCTAGTCTCCAGAAATGTATAATAACACCATGTAATTAATCTCAGATACAGGTAATTAATTAAAAACAAAGTGTCTTACACGCGGGTACCAACTTCACATTTGTCAAAACGACTGTAATAAAAAAATCTAAAATTGAGTGCAATATAGTCCTAAGTTTCTCAACTATCATAATAATGATGAAAAATCTTTCTGGAAGTTTTGGGTCATTACCTTAAGAGCAAAAAGTCGACTTTAAGTCGACTTGAAATCGACTTCTATCGAAACTGACTGGCAGAAAAGTCGACCTTTTTAAGGACGAAAGTCGACTTGAAGTCGGCGAATGTCCCAAAAAACGCCGACTAAAAGTCGACTTTTCGTCATGACGGGAAATCGACTTCTTGTCATGACAAAAAGTCGACTTTTAGTCGGCGTTTTTTGGGACATTCGCCGACTTCAAGTCGACTTTCGTCCTTAAAAAAGTCGACTTTTCTGCCAGTCAGTTTCGGTAGAAGTCGACTTCAAGTCGACTTAAAATCGACTTTTTGCTCTTAGGGAACACATCATACCTAACCTGTAAGCATGTTTCCACTTGGCCTTATCCTGATCCTCTTTTATTTCGTCGGGCAAAACCTTTCTCGCGACTTGATCCGCCATATCGTGGCGGTGGTTGATAGCGCGGTACTTTACATCGTCTTATCGTGTCCTGTCTCGCGGCACGTACTTATTCCTCGCACTCGCGTAAGCTCTGCTCCTCCAGCCTTCTCGAGATTCGCAGCCATATTGATAATGCATAACGCGCCGCTTGACTGTTTTCCGTCTTTTTATAAGTCGACTATTTAGAAGTCGACTTTTAGTCGACTTTCCGCCATTTTTAGAAGTCGACCATTTAGAAGTCGACTTTTAGTCGACTTACCGTCGACTTTCCGTCAACTGTGCTCTTAGGGTACTATAATTTTTATCGCATCAAAATTACGACCGAAACGTGGCAACGTTGCAATATTTCGAGATTGGTAAGACTGCTAACCATATGTTGACGTGTTGTGACCGATTATTTTGACATTTGCGCCGACAGTGAGGTTAGATGCGGTCCGCGCTGTTGCAAAGTTTTGATGGCCGACTAGCAGAACAGCTTCTCTGTTGACTACATTTGGTTTGCTTTAATATTGAATATCTTTTTATTGCAATAGTAAACTAACGTTTTTTTTGTTTTAAATTATTCGTAATAGTTTAATTGATAAGATCTTCTGTTTTCCAAACCTCAATCTTTTTTTAAAATACTCGTAAAATGTAAATTACGATTTTGCACACGTCGTTCATATACCCTAATGTAAAACTGACCAACTTTGAATGCTTATATTTCCGTAATTACGTGGTAAAAAAACGTGAATTAATTCCTGATCACGTATAATGCCCTATAAACTAACGTAGTTTCATGTCAATCAAAAATCTTTGTTTTCGCTGATGCAGTAGCTACCTTAAAGTTGGGTGTAAAGTTAGTACCCCATTTTTTAATTGCCGTTTTCATAGTGTTAATCGCCGGAACTCTTTTTATAAACATAAAAATACTCCTATACTCTTCGAAAAGAAGCTGGAACTCTAATCAGAACTATCGAATTTTAAAGTAAAGGTGCCAACTTCACACACCCGACGAAGATTCTAATGATAAAATTTAAATAACAAATTTTATAAATTTTGTAATCTTTTTTTATTTTAACTATTCCAATGTTAATCAATTTTTAATTTAATAAACTAAACAACAAATAATGGTGAGAAAGCCGTTTACCGAATAGAAGAACAGAAACAGAAGAACGGGGACCAAAAAAAGTTCTTGACACGAAAAAGTATAATTGTAATCAGAATGTTGATAATTTTGTAATTTTATTACAAAATTCCCTTTCATTAAAAGCAGAATCCCATATCTATTTTGTACTGTATTAGATAAAAAAGAAATATATTGTTACCTGTCTGCAAATTGTTCATCACTTACATTGGAAAACAATTAAGATGAACAAACTTAGAAATATATCGATAGAAAATATATGAGACCATGGATAAGATCTAAACTTCAGGAATTCCCAGAAGATGAAGAAGAATTAGAGTATCACCAAGTTAAAATGCTTGATTTTGCTTCAATTTATATAGAGAAAAAACTACCAAAGTTTATGAAATCATTTCAAGATAAAGTGATATATATATATTCATATATATATATATATATATATATATATATATATATATATATATATATATATATATATATATATATATATATGTAATATATATATATATATTACTTTATAAAAAGTTATATACATATTGTCGACCCCGAAATCAGCTCTGAGCCGTTGATTTCTGGGCTCGTTACCGAAGTTCGAGAAATTTCTTAACTTAGCGAGAATAAAATTCCAGACTTCCGAGTGCGATTAAACAAATAAAAAAGTTTTAGTAATACAAAAGTTAATACAAAAATTAATAAAAAAAATAATACAATAAAAAATAGAAGTTTTTATTTAAAAAATAAAGTTAACCTTGCAATTTTTTTACGCCTTCACTTACAAAAAATGTACAGACTATGTAATGACCCCCTCAAAATCATGCAACTTTTGTATATAGTGTTTCCTAAGTGATGTCGAAAACTTCGGAAAGTAAAAAGAAGACATATAATAAAACAACAAAAATATTAAAAATATTAGAATCTAATTATTATCTATTTCTAACACCATCTAAGTCATCACACTTATCTCACTGTTACGATCGCATATATTGCATTTTTTGTAAAAAAAACCTTTTATTCTCTCGTCAGATTAGATAACAGTAAATATAATATCCATTTTAACTGAAGAATCGTTACATATTAGTAAATAGGAAAATTAATGTTTACGGACGTATAACATTGAAAACCCAGCGTAAGGTTTTTCAATGTCGCAGACAAACTGTAGAATAGCTTGTAAATATCCATATCCCTTTATATTTGTTAAAACTAATAAAATAAAAACTAATTTAAAAACCATTAAACATATACCGAAGTCTTGAAGTCATTTAAGAAATATCACGTAGAATTATTATCATTTATAAAATGTCTCTAATTTGTCAAAATTCTGCAGCTAAAAATTTTATATAATTATATTTAATAAGCAAAAGATGACGTTTTATCGCGAAATAAAACGCACGCGGGAGATTCCGATTGTAAATAATGAATTTATATGACAATAAGTCAAGATAAAAAATGAAAAAGTATAAGAGCAAACTGCCTGTTATATATAATATAATTAGTCTCTTAAAACCAATCTAAATACGACTAAAGGTAATAATCCATTATACAAATAACTTTCTTTAAATTAACTATCTTCCTCTCTTACTCATTATAAGCAGTGAAACAAACGTCTGAATCAGCATTCGAATATTCGTTTTTTGATCCTCTAAGAAAGCGTAAAATTTATTAGAAAAACATGAGCGAGCAAAAGTATCAAGACATGGGTTTCAACTCTCGTCTAGCTTCTTAGCCTAATTATCTCGCAGAAAGTGTAAAAATGAAAAAGATCGTTAGCTATTACAAGAAAATTATTAGGAAACGAACAGGCGCTTCTCACCGTCTCACAGTGAGCCAAAACGGCAATCTAGCTGGACAGTGTTTTGTAATCTGTCCGCCGCGTCAGTCGTGTTTTCGCGCAAAGATGCCGCGCAGCAGAGTGTTTCGTGCCTGCATCACCGGCTCCGAGGAGGAGCGGGCGGCCAAACTTGAAATTTACAAAGAAAAGGTCAATTGGCGACGTGACCGCGGCCGACGGTCGCGCGACAGAAATAAATCTAGTGTTCGGTTATAAGAATCCGAGATGGTTGACTCCCACAATAGACAGCTTGCCGGACGGCAAAACGGTGCAAATTGTGAAGTCGGATGCGTATGAAGCCGTGCAATCGTGCTCCGAACCCAGTCAAACCCAGTCAAAAGTCCATTTTCGAAAATTAATATTTCTTAAAATAAATAATTATATTTATAAGAAAGACATCTGATATTTTCTACAAAATATTTACTATTTACACTTGTAGTTGTGTTATAACAATCGTTTGAATAGGTCATATAAATGTTATCTCTAAATGTTATCAAAAAACGTCAAATCATTACTCTAGCAGCGCTTGAAAAATAAAGAAGTATTCTGCTTATATTGAAACTTCAAATTAGATAAATATAGAGAAGATATATATTTTTTAATTCTATTAACAAATCTTGTAATAGTTTTTTAATAACAGCGGTATTTTAAGTCAAATTGCCTCTTTTAATAATTTAATCGCCCGTATATGAATTCGAAAGGGGATCATGATAGTGCTATTTCTGCATATATGCACGAAAGTGTTTTATCTTCTGCCGATTGCGATGAGTTCAAAAACAATACCTCACAATATAGTAAAGAACCCTGTACGCATGACTCATCTAAAGAAAATACGTGCTCTAGTATTTTGATACCTCGGGAATTTTGGGAGACGTACTTGAATAATGGCACAAGGTTACTCAGTGGCTGGACCGATGCGTTTAATGATTATTTCAAGAAGTCATTTCCAAATTGCGTCTTACGCTTTTTAGAGCATAAATGCTACAATAATAAAAAATTGAATACAAAGTTTTTCGTGGCAAAGCACAATGTAAAAACAGTCACTGTGTATTGTTCACATTTGTAAGTAATGTGCCATTAAAACCGTTTCGTGACAACATTAGAAGTGTTACTCAGCGGAAATATAGAACACGACCCAGACGAGATTCATCCCAGCACCCACTGGTTTGTTTTATAAACATCACCAGTGCGGACTCTGTTCTTTGAAAAGATAGTCCCAGCACCCCACCAGCGTAGCCGGTGCGGACTCTATCTTCAAAAGGGAACAGTCCCAGCACCCACTGGTTTGCGTATGAATTACCAAAAATCACGCGCAAATCTGCTTTGAAGTTACAGACCTTATATGATAAAATTAATGTCGCGGTATCTTCACTAAAAAATTTAAATCGACGGCCCGACGAATTGTGGAACGATGTCCTCGTTCACCTTATTGTGCAAAAATTAGATCCGATAACGCGTAAAGCGTGGAACGTTAAGTCGAGCGATACAGATGCCCCACAGTCTTACGAAGATCTTTGTCAGTTTCTTAAGGTTGTTCTACAAAGAGGTTTTAGTGCAATGGCAGTAGGGTACTGGTTGTAAGCCGCAAGCCGTAACGCAATTTCTTGCAGCCAGGCTCGTCTACAATGGCTTCGTAGATCGTAGATAGGTCGTACGGCGTAGCAGATTAACCTATCAGAAAAGCCATATTGTCCTCAAAAAGAGGTAGGAGCCAAACAAACCAAGAAGAAGAAGACCAATCAGAAATGAGAATTGAGAACGGCGGTTGAATTTGAAAGGTGCTGCTTTCGAGAGATTATCGTCGTCAGTTGCTAGAAGTTTGAATCACGTGAATAAGTACATTGTAAAATCGTTCGTCGTGCCTGCATGGTCTTCGCTGGTCTTTCGTTTATGCGAAAGTCCTCGTGCTATCACAGTAAGTATATTCATACATATATATATATTTGTTAAAATGTAAATAGCATAATAATAATCGGAACAGACAGAGGTACACATGTGAATCTGAATACAAGTCACATTGTTCATCGTGTCTGTCTGTAATCTTTGCTCGAGTTGCTCTATTCTGTATCGTCAGTGTGCTATCGTCTCTATTTTCTCATTTTCATCAGTCAGATAATCATGTCGAATGAAGAAGTTGACGTCAACGTCGCCGATTTTGAAGATGTCGACTATGTCGAGGACGATGACGAAAATCTGTTGTGGTTGGATCAGCGCGAGCTGATTCTGTTGGTAAAAAATAACCCGGCTTTGTACGCCAAATCAAGCAAGGAATATTCTAAGAAAGGATTTGACAAGAATTTGGCATGGCAGAGCTTAGGATCGTGTCTCTCAAAGCCCATGTCAGGTAGCTGAGCATTTTATATTTTGTGACATAAGAGGTTAGTTAAGTTGCTCTGCCAGCAGGTTGATATTTGTTTGATTTTAGGATTAGAGGCTTCCAAACTCTTTTACAATATTCGCCAACGTTTTGGGAAAGAAAGTCAAAAAGTGGCTGTTTCATTAAAGGGTAAATCAGGCCAAGGAGCGATGGCACCATATGCCTACATGGCCGTTATACGAAGACTATTTGTTTTTGACAGACCACATCGTTGCACGCAAGTATGTGTTTTGTTTCATGTGCGTAGTATACAAATATTTTAACAAAACTGGGTCAGATCATGTTTTGATCTGTTTTCCAGAACGTCAAGTAGCTACAATATTCAGAAGGCTGCAGCTGTGACCAAATTTCAAGCTGCGGAGCCGCACCAAGGTTTGCCCGGACCTCTTCCTCACCACCTGCATTTAGGTCTCTTGCGCGACGACCCTCACCTTCACCCTCGCCACCTACATTTAGGTCTCTTGCGCGACGACCCTCACCCTCTCCCTCGCCACTTTTATTCAGGTTACCTGAAGCTTCGGGGTCACCGTGGAGCAGTAGAAACGATTTGTTTCAAAGTACAGAATTCTTTCGTAATAATTGGCCTAGATTACACCGATCGCACTTTTTTCCATTACTTGTTATTATTTTTTTGTGCTTCTTTTATATCTTTCTGTAACTCTTTCTTCTGCGTTCTTTCATCCTCAGCATGGATTCTAAACGTATACAAAAGTCGAAATTTTCTCGTGATTGGTTGGAAAACAATAATTATAAATCCTGGATAAAGGAAGTTCCAAATGATAGTAGTTTATATTTTTGTGTTGTTTGTAACAAAACGTTTTCTTGCTCATCACGAGTTTCGAAGCACGCCGAATCAGAGACTCATCGAAAAAATATAAATTGCCACGAAGAAGTAAATGCAACTAAAAAGGAATCTCGCAAGAGGGTATTTTCCCATTCATGGTTTGAAAATAAAAATGTCAAATCAGAGCTGGCTAAAAATCCGAATAATCAGTACAATTGTTTTTACTCCTTCTGCAATATACCATTTCGATGTGATCTCGACGCGCTTACGCGGCATTCTGAGTCGAAGAGACATATCTCTCAGTGTCAGAAAAGGGGCTTCTCTGATTTTGATACGCCTGACGAAGAATCGTCTGTCTTTTAAAGATCATAAAAAATTTTGGAAAATTAAGATAGCAGCTATTGTTGCCGAAAACAATATTCCATTTAAAGCGGCAGAAGCGATGCTGAAGGTCTGTCAAGATGCCGAAAAATTTCCCGCAGTCTTTCAAAGTTTGAACGTAAATCGGAAAAAAGCACCGAAAATAATAAATAAAGTTTTATGTGCTCGCGAAAAAAAGCGAGTACTTGATGTATTGCAAAATACTAAGTTTTCCATTTTTATTGATAAAACACCCGATATAAATAATGATAAATGGATGATGTTTCTTGTTCGGTACGTCGACCCTGACACTTTGGATGTTCGAACGGAATTATTTAAATTAATTCATTTGGACGCGAGTGATTGTAGTGCCGATAAATTATTTACAACTTTTAGAGACGTAATGTAGAAAAACCAAATTCCGTTCCACAACATTCTCGCTCTTTCTTCTGATAACGCCTCCGTTATGACAGGAAAGTACGAATCATTTAAAACAAAACTGAAAAACTATTGCAAAAATTTGATAATAATGCCATGTCCTTGCCATGCATCTGCTGTGACAGGAGTTTTTACGCCCAACGTCCCGCCCAACGTCCCGTAAAGTACGACGTAGACGAAACATGTATTACAACTCGGCTGTTGTTGACGCGCGGTATTATCTATCGAGTTTCAAATTGGGCGCGTCACACGGACTGCTACATCGGCGAAGATTTGCGTCATTTGGAGGCGATCGCCGATCGTAAGAGCGACGAATATGTCAATCATTTATGGACATCGGCCATGACGACGAAATGTTGCATGCGAGCCCAGATTCGCGCATTATACTTTCTACACGGTATAAGTGCAATATATAATTATGAAGTAGCCGTCGTCGTCGCTGGCGCCCATCTTTGACGTTAAAATAAAATGTTAACGCTGTAAATAAAGTTTAAATCTTGTGAGCCCTAAAAGTCATGGACCCGACCGCGTTAGGTGTGGGCTCTATTCATATAAACCATATGGTAAACAATTTGTGTAAATTAATGTATTTATAAAAGAATAGGTCCTGTCTCACTGCATTAGTAGCAAATGCAGCTTGTACAGCAATTCTTGAAGCATGCGAAGAATTCCTGCGAAAAGTGGCATCGTTCATCTCCAGCAGTCCCAAGCGCGCGTGTATTTTTCGACAATTTCAACAGTCATTTAATTTCGATAATAATAAAAAAAAATTTTTTAAATTGTGTGAAACGCGATGGCTCTCACGTCATTCGTGCGTGGTTAGAGTGAATGAAAATTGGGACGCGCTGCATAAATTTTTGGTAGAAGAACAGTTAATCGAAAAATCAAAATCTGGCGCTGCTTTGCTATCTATGATGCAAAATCCAGAAATCCAAGCATATCTTTTGTTTCTTGAGTATATTCTTGATGCTTTTAACAAATTTAACGCATCTTTTCAAGCTGAAGAAACAAAAGTTCATTTATTACAGTCAGTCGCAAAAAATTTTTTAAAAACCATCCTTCGTAATGTAGTAAAAGCTTCGTTATTAAAGTTTGTTGGGATGGATGTAATTGATCCTTTACTTGCGTGCAATCGTATATCAACTGATCAATTTATGGTCGGACATGATTGCCAAGACCTCTGATCAATTGAATGAAGAAGATCAAAGTGAAATTGTCAAATCAGTGTACGCCAGTTGTTTGTCATTCTACAACATCGCTGCTAAAAAAATTCGTCGGAGACTTTTTGTCAAAGAGGATTTTCTGAGTAAATTGAAGATTTTTGATCCGAAATTTGCTCTGCAGCAAGAAGACGAGGAGAATAGACCAAATAACTCCGTTGTTGAGGATGTTCTTCTTGTTGCCAAACGATTGGGCGGATTTGATGATGAGATGTTGCGAAAAGAATGGAAATCTTTAGTTCTGGATCATCAGTGCAGAAAGCACATATAATCAGTTTAAATTTTGATAATGCCTGGAAAACAATAATGGCAACTAAAGACGCGGATAACAAATTTAAATATCCCACACTTACAAAATTAGTAAATGCAATTCGATCTCTTCCAAAATCTAATGCTGATGCCGAAAGAGTGTTTTCCATGCTGACAGACGTAAAAACGAAGAAACGTAATTGCCTTTCTCCGAGTCGCGTTCAAGGTATATGCGTATTTAAATCATGTCTGAGGGCGAAAAAAGAAACAGCTCGAACCATGACAGTTGATGCTCGACATTTTAGCTCTCATGTCCGAGAATTTACGTCAAACAAACAAAACAAATAATGCATGTTATTTGCGTTTGTTTGCTGGTGATGAAGGTCCTTCTACGTCCTCGGATTTGTAATTAAGTCTCTCATAAGCCATACTCATTTTGGAAGAGTTTACGCACTACCGAATATTTTAAAGTGCCGCAGGGGCATGTTAGATTAATAGAAAACGTTTGCTTTGCAATTTAGCTTTAGAGAGGCTCAAACATAGCTTGGATTGCTTGGTGGCTGTAATATTGCTTTTTGTAACTGCATGTATATATGTTTTTGCTTTTTGTAGTCTTTTGCTTTTTATTTTTCTTGCAAGTTGACACGAAATTTGTTTACACGTTATGGACCGGCAAGATATTTCACGTCGGTCTCTAATTCGCTGCTTAAATTATTCGTATTTTCGTATGTGTTTGGATGAGTGTAAATACTAATAAAACCTTGAACTTCATGCAAACGTAACGCAATAATTCTCTAAACTAACAAATGTAGAGAAACGTATTCAATAATTTCTCAGGTTTGGCCAGACGACGCTGTTTTGACGACGGTCTTATGTTATGCTTATGTAGCATATGCAATTTTGTGTGCGATGGCCTTTACACATTTGATTACAACTTCAAGTGATTAATTGATTTTCATCGTTGCTAAGTAAATAAAGACTAAAACAAAACATAATTGTTTTTCAGTAAATGTTCACGAAGAGGCGAAGGACCGCAAAGGACATAGCATAAAATTGTCGCGATAAGCATAAAAAGCGTCAATAATCAAAATCTATAGTGTACATCACGTTAACAATAGATTCCCACTTTCCAGCGGGAGAAATCGAACGCAAGATTAGTAATTACGATATGCATTATTTTATACATACGATAGCAAAATAGAACATGTATAAACAAAATTATGAAATTATCTTATTATTTTTGAAAGAATACATAATAAAATCGAAAATTAACTCGTAGAAATTAAATCGATAAAGATACAACAGTAAAATCACATAATCAGGTCGCATTTCTAATCAGTATTGACACAAAGTATAAACACATTTTAAATTATACTTTATCAACCAATGTGAACTAATGCAGAGTGATTGCAGATCATAACTTCTGACTTTTAAGTTCAATTCCTTCGCCGAAACTTGTATATCACAAATTGGACGACCAACAAATCGTTAGTTTCGTTCTAAATACTGCTTGACCCTGCAGACCGTTACCTTGGCGAATATAGAGGTGATTGTGATCGCCCTGTAACGGCTGTTTGTACACGTCAAAGATTTCCGAGCCCAAATGCAAGGACATGCTTCCGTCCGACCACTTTACGAATCTCGCGTTACTTTGCTTCACCATTTTGCCCTCGTCGTTAAACGATTCCTTCCACCTCAATATATTTTCAACCTTAAAAATTATGAAGGAGAAGTCTTAATGCGTTCAGGTAAGATTATTATCAATTTCAATGCACATTTATATATCCATATCAAAGTTCTAAAGATGAATTTGAGCTCTTATGTTGTTAAAAGTAATAATATAATTTTAAGGTTATATTCACTTATGTTAGCCAAAGTGTTATTATTGTTTCATGATTTAGATATTTTTTTTTACTGAATAAACTATATACCAAATATTTTAAACAAATAATGGATATAAATATTTTATACTTAAAATATATTTCTTTTTAGATGATAAACAGAAATTGAAATATGAAATGAAAAAAATCCAGGCCTCGATAAATAGAACAAAAACACCGGTAAAATCGTCACCAAATGTCTTGATGACTTCGAGTAGTAAGGTAAACGTCCCGATTGCCGGACATGACCCTATATCCGGACATTTACATGAGAATTTGTCGTTATTAATCTCAAATGGTTTTTTTTTAATTATAATTTCAAAATTTTATCGAAATCTACAAATATTTAACCTTTAGACCGCCGGCATTTGATGAGTTTTAATCCTCTTAGAAATTAAGGATATTTATATAATAAAACATTTTAAATATTATAAAAATAAACTTCCAGTAAGAGATAAATTTGTTACGCATTTAGGCGAAAGACATATTTTGACAGTGTTCTTAATATTTTCTTAAGAAAACACGTCTTACTTGTTAAGATTATTTTTATTTTATTTCGCGTTTTTATTGTATAAACAAAGTTTTATTCAAGTCAAGAAAGATGTAGAATAAACAATATTTTTGAGCAAATTTTGTGAATTTAGTTACTGGTACAGTAATTTACGTGACTGCCTAGTAACTGATCGTGTGCTAGTTATCAGTACAACTCGCTTCGATGACACGTAGTTAGAAAGTACCACTAACTGAATCGGAATAAATAAATGCCATTAAGATTAATTATGTAAGTATTTTTATAAATAATGTTGTTTAATAGTAATATCAATATTAGTTTGACATACAATATATATTTCAACTATATAACAACAAATATATATTTCAATAGTTTAAAAAGATATATATTTTAATTTAGACAAGAATGCCGTACATAATCTTGCAATGTTTCTGCATTGACACTAAAGAAAGTAAATATTTTGTGTTCTTTAGAATCACAAACATGCCGAAAGTAATAAAAAAGAAATATACACAAGAAAATATAAATGCTGCTTTAAAGAACATAAAAAATGGCATTGTCGTTGAGAGAGGCAACAAAAATGTATAATGTACCGAGAAGCACGCTTTACTGCAAATCTAAAAATATCTATCCTGTAGAGTGTTCTAAAGGACCACCAACTATTTTAACGAAAGAAAAGAAATCAAGAATAACAGAATGGATAATCTACTGCTGTGATAGAGGTTTTCCAGTTAGTAGAAATCAACTGCTCGATAGTGTGCATTTGTTAGTAACTGAATTAAAAATAAGTACGTCTTTCACAAATAACAAGCCCGATAGACATTGGTATGAAGGTTTCTGTAGACGTCATTCAGAATTGTGCCTCAGAGTAGCTCAAAATTTGACACGTACTCGTGCTTCAGCTACAGAGAATGTGTTAAAATCGTTAAAAATTATTTCATTTTATTTAGACGATTATCGTGTCCGGATATTGGGTCGAAGAACTTTAGTAATCGGGACAAGCATTTTCTCGCGTCCGGATACTGGTACATTTGTACGCTTTACAATTTTTATTATTATTGCAATAATTTAAATACTTTTCATATCTTTTATGGGTTAATAGTAAGCTCTTATATCCCACCTTTCATTCGGATACATAATTAGACTATTAAAATTCGTGAGAACTTATGAAAATTAAACAAAATCAAACTAGCATCGTTAGATGTCCGGCTATTGGAACGTTTACCTTAAGAGATTGAGGAAAAAACCAAAGAGTTATTCGCCATCAAATAACTTGGAAAATGAGCAAAAGAAAGCCAAAATGGATACAGCCAAAAAAAGTAAGCTCTTCATAAAATAAGGGATATAATATCAATTAGGAGTTTTGTAATTTTTTTACTAAGAAATATCCTTCAAAATATATAAATAATAAAAATCTTTTTTTTTATATATATATCGTATTTTATTTAATTATAGGATAATAAATCCAAAATCAACAAAATATTCCAGCAAGTCAAATTCAAGTACCGAAGATGAAATCGACTTTAAGTTGAGTTACAGACGTGAAAAGTCGCGTGACAAGACGTGTTATCGTCGACGGACGTCTCGAGCCTCTATCATCAGGCAAAATGAGTCTCATATCCGTGACAATACCCTTGAACTTAACTCTAGTAACACCAGAAAATGTTATTGTCATTTTTGACACAACTATAACATCAGCATTAATAACAATAATACTGATTTTCGCAATATACTGCATTAGTCAGTATTTAATTGAAGGATGGATCGGAGTCATCGAAGACGATCCGCAATCCTCAACCGATGAGGAGATATCCGAGGAAGAGATCGAAGACGAACCGCAATGTAATGCCTCAAAAACTGCGGTTAAACCAAATAAAATGGTAACTAAAAATGCAATGCAATTCTCAAACACATCAACTGATGAGAAGATATCCGAGGAAGAGATCGAAGACAAACCGCAATGTAATGCCTCAAAAACTGCGGTTAAAATAAAAACTAAAAAACCCACGAAAAAGAAAATCGTCAGGTCAAATATTACAGTACAAAATTACCTTTTTCAAAAAAAGGTAAAAAAAAAGGCGCCAAGTACACGCGCAATGTATGTTGTAAATCCAAAAATCTAAAATAGTAGTAGCTTTATTTCTCTCAAAATAATTATAAATAATTCACAAAATTGCGTTACCTAACTCAACCCAAGTGATATGTAAACCTAACAAAATAATTCACAAAATTGCGTACCTAACTCAACCCAAGTAATATGTATCTCTAACAAAATAATTCACAAAATTGCGTTACCTAACTTAACCCAAGTGATATGTAAATAATTCACAAAATCGCGTACCTAACTCAACCCAAGTAATATGTATAGTAGCTTTATTCCTCTCTAACAAAATAATTCACAAAATTGCGTTACTTAACTCAATTTAAGTAATATGTATTTAAAAAAAGATGTGAAATCTTTAAAGTGCGCCAATTGCAAAGAGAATATATGTACTTTGAAAAATGATTGTTGCGCAACTACTTTTAAAAAATAAAATCAAGTAGTACGTATCTTTGTATTCCCATTCAAGGGTCTTTTCATTCCAACCCAAGCTTTAATTCTTTTTAACAAAATTAGAATATTACAAAAAATATTTTAATTACAAAGAGTTAAAGAAGGTAACAGTACAAAATAAAAATATTCAATTAAAATAAAATAAATAAATTTTTCTTGTAAAAAAACTTAGCAATACAAACATTATCTTCGATTCTTTCTCTCTTAATAACATAGTTTCCACTCGAACTCTCATCTACATCATTTTGGCTACTACCGAGAGCCATTTCGCAGCTGCTTATAGAATTGGAGCTTCTATCTCGAGCACTCACGGAACTTTCCAAGCTATCCGTGACATTCCTTGCTTTAGAAACTGACGTAGGTATCATAATCTCGATGTTGCTTTCAATAACGATCTTATCGCTAATCTCGACAAAATCGTCTTTATCCTTAAGAGTTATATTATCAATATTATTCAGAATGGCACTGTTTAATGTCTCATTACTACTGTTAGTCGATCTATCCTTAGTCACCAAGGTTTTATTGTCAATGGCACTCTCTTCCGATTTACAAATTCGCTTTGATTGACTACATAGCGCAGGCAATTGTACAGGTTTGTCTAAACCCTGATCCAAAGAAGATCCAAAAGATGATTTTATATTTTTTAATTGACTCATTGAGCGAGAAGAACGATGACATCTCTCGAAAATTATTTTTTGCGCGGTGGTGTGAGAGGTGGATTCTGTTTACCATTACCACTTTCAGTGTCCAAAAACGAGGTAAAAAATGTTCGTTTCGAATCGTCCAAACTACAAATAATGAAATAAAGAAATTGAAATAAAATAACATTCAAGTTACAAAACACACACACCCACACATGCACACGCCACACATACACACAGTTAGTAATGACCGTGCAATAAAATACTGTACGTACTGTATTTGATCACGGGTTTAATGTTGATAAGCGTAGCGAGATTTGGTAACGTTGCTAAAAAGTAAGGTTAAATTAGCTCTTTTATGCAGAAGCTTTGTCTATGGTCCCTATAAATTATGTATGTATATTCGCAGGATCCGCTGCAGAGAAAGAATTCTACCGTCTGCGACAAAAATTTGGGAAAAAGCGCCGAAAGGTTGTACAATCACAAGCAAGATCTAGTGCAGGTGGAAATAATGTAACATATAAATCAAATTGGATACTGTACAATGATTTAATGTTTCTTGCCGATCACATTCAGCCTAGACAGTGAGTAATCACACAATGGTTGTATATATTATGTATAAATTATGTATAAGTTTATGTTTAAGATTTGTCATGTTTGCACAGGACAACATCGAACTACCAGCGTTCTATACCTGTGTCTCAAAAGCTTCCAAATTTGAAAACCTTACAGCAGCTTGTTACATCAACACCTCCATCGCATCCATCCACATGTACACCACCACCAAGTTCTAGCGATACCTCAGATTGTTGAAATATTGACTTGTTACAATCTTTATCAAGTAAGGAATAAAGTGAAATAGTTGTAAAGTATACTGCAAGTGATTGATTTATTATATGTATTTATATTCTAAATTAATTCTGGTCCAGGATCTGCAAGTAATGAAGATGAAGGGCTATCCTCTACAACGGATTCTGTATTCATCCATATTATCCTAATTTTCATGATAGCCGTAAATGTTATAAGTAAAAATGCTCTTTTTTTTATAAACAATTATATTAATCGTATGTCCCAGCCGAAAATATATGTAATATTTTCAAACAAGTTACTTGCAAGAAAATTTATATTTATTTCAACACCTCTGTCGTTCATACCACCGGTAGCATATTTTAGACTTCTGGTGTGTGCATATTTTCATTACACTCAATCGTATAAAACAATTTTTACCATTATAACTTATTTCGAAATAATAAAACTCATTTATTTTGGACAAAATTTTCCACACAGTTCTCAGTTTAAACGATATTGCAATACAAATTTTAGAAAAATAGTTATAATTAAAAAAACAATTTGTATTTAAAAAATAAATATATTTTTTTAAATACCAATTGTTTTTAACAATGTATAATTGAAATTATAAGTATATATGTATATATGTATGTACAGAGTGTACCAGGACCTCTTCGACAAACTTTGAGGAATAATAGGTCACACAGAGAAGATTATTTTTTGTTAAGGAACATATGGTCGCTGACGCGACCTTAAGAAGTTATGCATCCAAAAAGTCAGATCTCCGGTAAAATGTTTCGCACAAATAAAATTTATTTTTTCTTGCATGTTCTGACAATTTACAATAATAGCTGTTCAAATTGCCTGCCCTATATCTTATTACATTGTTGACACCTTCGCAGCATTGATTGTCCAACTTTGTCGAGTATGGCAGAGAGGGGAGGGGGGGGTGTTACTACGTACTGTACTTCAGGACTGCGTTCCGATTCCCCACCCGGGTGCACTCTCTCTCTTTCTATCTCACTCTTCTAAGAGTTAAATAAATTAAATTTTATTTGTGCAAAATATTTTACCGGAGATCTGACTACTCGGATGCATAGCTCCTTAAGGACGCGTCAGTGACAATATGTTTCTTAACAAAAAATGATCCTCTCTGTGTGACCTATCATTCCTCAAAGTTTGTCGAAGAGGTCCTGGTACACCCTGTATAAATATATACGTATATCTCTTTCTATAATTAGTCATAAAGTGTCAACATTATATAAAAGAGTAACCGATATCTTTTACTGCCTATTCCTTAGACCTAGAAAAAACTTCAATAGAACTTTCGAAAAGAATTCTTGTTTTACCTTAAAATATTTAAAATATTGATTTGACTGAACTTATATGAAATAAAAGAAAACAGATTATATGAAATAAGAAAAAAAAGAAAACAGATGAATTCTCTATCTGTTGATGATATCGTTCCGACCTCTCAGTCTGCGCATTAGAATCATATCGTTTCGCATAAGCGTGACCCGTTTAGCAACGCTAGCAGTAAGGCATCTTCAAAAAATTGCACGATGTACATCTCTGCTTCTTGCAAGGCTTCGAGAGCGCTGAGTTGTATCCTGGCAATGTCCTTTCTGGGGAATATGTCACGGATAATAGATCTGCTACGAGGTCATTTTGGGAAGAGACTTCCAGATTAAAAACAAGATGACAATGAGATACGATGGGATACCCAAAATAGTATTTGCGACAAACGAAGAAGAAGGAGTCGAGGTGACGAATATCGCACCAATCACGACGGAAGAATTAACGGAAGAAGAAAATAAATATCAAACACAAAGAATTGCCGAGGAGTATACAGAATCTCCAATCGAAGACCCGACATCGAAGAATGCCGAGGAGCAAGAAGATGCCGAGGAGAAGGCGCAAACATCCTATCAGAAGCTTGCCGAGAAGCAGCTACAGCAACAACAGGAAGACCCTGAAAAAAGAAAAAATGTTAGTGTAAAAGAAGAAGTGAGGGAGCCTTTAATAAAGAAAGAAGTTTCCTTTACCCACATCAAGAAAAGAAGAGATACTTACCCGAGGAGCGGAGACGACGAATCCAGCGATGATTCGAAGAACAGCAGATACCGAAAAGAAAAAAGGAAAGATAGATTACGTGCGGAAGAAAAAAATTATTACCCACGAACAGAAGATGATAACCAAGTATTCCTTACGTCGGAGGAAGCTGGAAAAATAATGAAGAAAATAAGTGGAAAGGAAGAGGATCCAGAGGAGGAAAATACATACCGAGCTGAAAAATGCCGAGGAAAGGAGACGATGATTCAACAAAACAGTGAAACCACACCAGACACGACGATCGTGGAAATAAAAACTAGCAGGTGGATGAACTGGAGTCATCTAGTTTTCGAGTCAGACGAGGACCAATCCTGGATCGAAGCAGCAGAAGAAGCTGAAAAAGAAAGAGAAAATATTAATAAACCGAAGGAAGAACCGGAATCACCGGACAAATTGTTCCTGTCGGACAGCAGCTATCATACATCCGAGGAGGATGAACCTACAAAGATAAAAATGTCAAATAATGACAAAGAACGCGGAAACATAGATAAAAACGCGGATCAACAAAGCGAAAGCGTAACCGACCAATCACAGCAAGCCGAGGAGACCGCGAGCCAAAACCAAGTAGGCAACGATGCAGACGACACGGAGATCCCGGAACATCAAAGTGTGATTGGCCGAGACGAAGAAATAGCGGCAGAAATCGAAAATGCCGAGGAGCAACAGCAAAGCTCTTCACCATCGTCGAACGCGACGATAGAATACAACGAGGAGATAGAAGAGGAATTTTACCTCGATTTAGAAGATACCACGGAGGAAAACAACATCCTCAGAAACATCCTGACATATAGGGATAATCCAGGACACTGGACAAAAGAGCCGACCAATCAGAGCGGAGTACTCGAAGAGTCCGTTCGGAACGCCAACCTATGCGAAGCAGCCTTGAGTCGCGTGCGCCACAAGATGCGCAGCGCCACCGACAACGGCAGAAGCATTCTGACAGCCGTCGTAAACAGACATAAACGCGGGAGACATAGAGATCGACGCGTGCCGCAAGTACAAAATAATAAAACGCGTGTGTCAAAGTCCAAAATGAGCGCGGAGAGGAAGAAAAATCTCAAAACGTTGTATCAACTGCACAGCAGAATGCAACGGTATATCGACCACGTGGGATCAGGTGGCGGCAGTGAACAACATACAAGCACGGTGAATAATTACGTGAAGAGATTGTCACCGGTGGACGAGGAGACAGCCAAGTTGGATAAAGAAGAGAGAGAGGCCCAGCAGAAATCCTTTGAATACATCAAAGAGTGCGAACGAATCAAGGGCCAAAACATTTTCCAAATGTTGGAAACCGAAATAACAGACAGCGCAGAAAACCCAACGGCGGATATAAAAATGCTGTACGTAATTACAAATAAAAGAAGTCCAGACGATAAGCGTGATCTAATGTATCAAGTCGATACCACATTTATCAACGGCGTGCCGCACACAAAGGCAAGTGCGATTGAGCGAAAAGTTATAACTACGCCAATCATTATTCCAGCAACGCAAGTAAGCGACAACCAACAGCAGCAAGCCGATACTTCCAAGCAAAAGGAAGAAAAGAAACACCGTCAAAGCAGCAAATCAGATAGACAATCAGCGAAAAAATCAATCAAACCAAGGGTAACTGCAATGGAAATTGTGCAGGAATCGACGAGCCGAAAGAGAACATCCTCGACAACGAGGAAGACGGCACAAACAGCAAGAAAAAGAATTCGACAATGTTCGATAGAAAAATCTTCGGCAAGCGAGGACATCAGCGATGACGGTTCACCAATCAAAGAACCCGACTCGCATAAAAAGCAGCTTATCAACAAAGTGTTGAAAATCTGCTTGCCGAGGAGAATGGAAGCGGATATTTCATACCCACTTCCTGCAGCGAGTCGAGTGACAGCTGAACCAACACCAGGCATGTCAGGGGGCCAATCACAGGCGACTACACAACCGGAGGACCGAAGACAGAGCAGAGCGGTCCCGGAGATGGTGATGCAGCAGGCGTCACAGCCTGACTCCAGTGACACAGGTATCGAGATACCAGACAGCCAGTTAAATATCGACCTGGTGCAGTTCGTCGAGAACGACGACGTACAGAGGTTGTTAGAGGTGGAGGTGCCGCCCACCAATCAGGGCGAGTGTCAGCAGCAGCCGAGAGACGCGGCAGTCCAGCCAGAGCAGCAGCCGATGGAGGTCGTGGTCCAGGCGATGCAGCAACCAATGGCAGACGAGGAACAGGGCGAAAGTAACGTTTTTCAGACGAGTGTGAAGTTTGCCGCCCGAGCCGAAGGCGAGGGCGGCAAATCACACGTCTGTAAAAGCTTTCGCCCCGAGGTGCACACGATATTTTTCACAATACCTTTACGGAAAGTTCGACTTCCATGCCTAGAAAGAGGCGAGAGTGGTCAATTTCACGCCAAGGCGGCATAGCGGGCGGAAAGTAACCACTTTCCTCCCTAGGGCGGAAAGTGACCACTTTCCACCCGCTAAACAGGGAGGTATATATAAATAGGTATATATAAATAGATTTCTCTCTTCAGAATTCATTTTTCGTCATAATATCGATACGATATTTTCTTGTCCCGAAATTTATAAGGCCTCTCCTCACTTTCCTCAGGGAACATATTATTCAGTCTATCTTCTCTCTCCGTTGATATGTTATGATAAGAGTTTATTGTTAATATATTTTAATCTACGATCCTCCAATGATTTTATTGCACATTCTCTATGATTATAGATGTCATCCGCAGACATTACACTCCTCTTTCCCATTCTCGCATCGATCCTTCTCAAATAATTTTGCAAATCTGTATACGAGAACGTATAAGTAAAGGCAAAGTAAGTAACAGCTTTTGAATTTTCTGAAGTGTAATAGAGGAACGATAAAGCAAATCGTTCCCTCTCTGATCAAGCTGCAACGTTAAACAGTATTTCTATATATATCTGCCGGCACAAATTATCACATATAATCTCGCTACATTCTTAATATGCATTTCTATAACTAGCCAAGCTGCAATTACGGTGTACGGCTTTTCGCGAATCCGCTCCCAGTGCAGGTGTCCCGGCACAATCTTAAAGACCGGACACACCCCTTGGCTAAACATCTTGACTTGCTTGTTCAGATTGACTATGTTAAATCTGACCGAGACACTCGGCCGACTAGACTTGACACCGAAATAAAACCAGGTCCTATTGTTGTTTTGGAATTGCGTGCCGTGACAATCGTGCTTCGTCCACAGGTTGAACTCGTAATCCAACGTGTCTTTGGAATTTGAGCTATTGGTCGGTTTGCCTTCAATCTCGTAAACATCTAAAAATAGTAAAACCCGGCATTGTATCGTTACATAAGAAGAACATTGGCAGATCGTACAGCTCATTTTAATGTATTTAGATCCCTTCAAAGTGAAAAACCAATCAATTTAATTACATGAAAACAATCCTCCAGTTCAATGACACTTACATCAACACACACGTACACAAATATTCAAAATCAATCTAGGTCTGTAAGATTGTCCCAGCATCAAGGGAAGGGTGATTGGCGTTACCTTTCACAAAGGTCTCCGGGATCCTCACTGCTTCCACCTTGGCCAGATTAACCGAGTCAAAGTTATTGAGAAACACAAAATCACCGCAGGTAATGTTCTCGGCTGTGCTCGCCATGACGCGTCAGAGAGTTACGTCCACTGCAGAATTGAAGGACGCGCGGCAGACGACGAAGACGTATTGCCCGTTCATGTGGTGGTGCGTTGCTGTACCGCCGCACCTGTAGAGGCGCAGAGCCTGTGCCGGACAATCGCTGCTCTTCCTCAGGCACGATCGCGCCCGTACGTCGGCGACGGCATTGCGCTCATTACAGCAAAAAGATGGCAACGAGCAGGACGGAATCGTTACCCAAGAGGAAAAAGAAGAGGAGGAAGAGGAGGAAAGGGAAGAGGAGGAAGGGGGACGATGAAGATGTACACACATACAGTTTATTTGTAATGTGTTTACATCTTCATTCCTCCCCAACACATATAAAACCCCGGTGAAAATAAAAATTAGTGACAAGTGCTTATTAGAAGCAGATTTTCTCGAATCAGTAAAGAAAGATATTTTCGAGTCTTCTTTGAGAAATCCAGAATTAAAAAAAAAAGAACAAAGATTTATGATTGTTCTCGAGTAGTAAAGTCTTCTGAGAAAATTTTGCCTTTTTTAAAAGAACTCTACGAGAGAGATTTAGTAAACCTTAATAAAACTCAGAGGAGCGTTTTCCTTCCTTTTTTAAACGAATATCAAGATGTGTTTTCCGATGAAATTATAACGGGTAATTGTGATGAAATTTATCATAACATAAATGTAGAAAATTCCTCTCCAATAAAACAGTCCTCGTCGTGTTCCAATCCGAATGCGTGGCGAAGTAAATCAGATAATTGAGGATATGAGGAAAAAGGGAGTGATAGAGGAATCCCAAAGCCCATGGGTTTCGCCCGTTGTCTTGGTAAAAGAAAAAAAAAAAAGATAGAACGATAAAATTTTGTGCAAATTACAGAGGAATTAATGCCATTACTAAAAAGGATTCCTTTCCACTTCCAAGGATTGATGACATTTTCGATCAACTTGCAGGTAACTCTTGGTTTTCCGTTTTTGATTTGAAAAGTGGGTACTGGCAGGTGAAAGTTCGCCCGGAAGATCGTGAGAAAACCGCTTTTTCCATCGGGAACGGGTTTGTGGCACTTTACCGTGATGCCTTTCGGTTTATGTAATGCCCCCCGCGACCTTCCAACGTTTGATGGGAAAAGTTTTAAAAGAGTTCTTGGAAAAAATTTGCTTAGTCTATTTGGACGATGTGATTATTTTTGGAAAAAATTTTTCAGAGATGTTAAACAATTTAATAGAATATTGTGCACCAAAGGGCGAAAGTAGCGTTTTTCAGACAAGTGTGAAGTTTTGCCGCCCTCGCCTTCGGCTCGGGCGGCAAATCACACAAGTCTGAAAAAGCTTTCGCCCCGAGGTGCACACGATATTTTTCACAACTCGACGGAAAATTCGACTTTCCATGCCTAGAGAGAAGCGAGAGTGGTCAATTTCACGCAAAGGCGGCATAGCGGACAAAAAGTAACCACTTTCCTCCCTAAGGCAGAAAGTGACCACTTTCCACCCGCTAAACAGGTCGGAAAGTGAACACTTTCATCCCTAGGTAGGAAAATGGTTACTTTCCGCCCGCTATGCCGCCTTGGCGTGAAATTGACCGCTTTCACCCCTCTCTACAAGTATGGAAAGTCAAACTTTCCGTGGAGGTGTTGTAAAAAAAAAATTCTCCAACGTTTTCGGGAAGTAAACCTTAAGGTAAATCCAAAAAATGTGTTCTTTTCGGGAGAAGCGTAAAATATTTGCGACATATAGTCTCGGCAGAAGGAATCACCACAGACCCTGAGAAAATTTCTGCGGTAACTGGCCAGTCTCACATAATAAGAAGCAATTGCGAAGCTTCCGGGATTTACCTCGTATTATCGTAGGTTTGTGAAAAGGTTCTCCTCATTAGCAAAACCCTTGTACTCATTTACAGAAAACTGTTCTGTTTAAAGAAAGGAATGTCAGGATGCTTTTAAAAAATTGACACAGGTCTTGTCTGCTACCCCGATTCTTACTTTTCCAAAAGAGGAGGGGGAGTTTATTTTAGATACCGATGCCTCTAACATAGGCATCGGCGCAGTTCTTTCGCAAAAGCAAGAAGGAGAGGAAAGAGTAATTATTTATTTTAGTCGAGTGCTTAGCAAGACTGAGCGTAACTATTGCGTGACCCGGCGGGAACTTCTTGCTATTGTAGACTCCATAAAGTCATTTCGTCATTATCTATTGGGACGAAAATTTCTGATCCGCACGGATCATGCTTCTTTAAGGTAATTGATGTCCTTCAAGGAATTGGAAGGGCAGTTGGCACGTTGGCTGGAAAAACTCTAGCAGTACGAATTCGAGATCCAATATCGAAAGGGACAGACCCACAAGAATGCCGACGGGTTGTCTAAACGACAATGTGAGATGTACGGCTGTGGGTACTGCACCAAGGTCGAGGAAAAGAGTGCTCAAGAGCAATTAAAGTCCGTCGCTCGTATAGCTCTCGGGGGGGAGAGTCTCGAGGGCTGGCATACGGATCAGGAAAAAGACCCTGAAATTGCGATCTTCCTTCGAGCCAAAGAAGCGGGGAAACGTCCTCTGCGCTCCGAAATAATCGCAAAAAGTATTTCTGCTCGAATCTACTGGGCTTATTGGGATGCACTTGTCCTTAAAGACGGAGTTCTTTTTCAGAGATGGGAAGCTCCTAATTTGAAATTAAGTCTTCTCCAACTTGTTGTTCCTCGCAAACGCGTAAAGGAGATTCTAAAAGGGGCTCACGATTCTTCATCAGGTGGTCATTTCGAAGTGAACAAAACCCTGGAAAAGATCCGAAAACGCTTTTATTGGGCGACTTGCAAGCAGAATGTCGAAAATTGGTGTAAATCTTGCGATATTTGCATAGCCAAAAGAGGCCCTATGGGAAAGAGGAAATCTCCTCTTCAGATCTATAACGTCGGGGCTCCGCTTGTTAGGGTGCAAATAGACATCCTTGGTCCCCTCCCGACAACTTATTCAGGAAACAAGTATCTTTTAGTCATTGTGGACTGTTTCACAAAATGAGTGGAGGCTTTTCCGCTTAAGAATATCAGGGCAAAGACTGTGGCGAATGTTTTTGTCAGCCAGTTTGCTTCTAGGCATGAAGTTCCTGAAGAAGTCCACACAGATCAGGGGAAGAACTTCAAATCTAAACTCTTCGCCAAATTAATGGTTCTTCTTGGAATAAGAAAAACAAGGACCGCGGCTTTGCATCCCCAGTCTGACGGACAGGTTGAGCGTCATCAAACCATAACAAATTATTTAGCAAAATATATCTCTGAAAATCAGAAGGATTGGGACCATTGGGTACCCATGTTTTTACTTGCTTATAGGTCGTCCAAACATGACTCCACTGGTGTTACTCCCGCAGAACTTTATTTTGCCCGAGATCTGAGGCTGCCTCTTGATTTGCTTCAAGGAAGTCCACCGAATCCTGTAAAATCTCAATCAGTAGGGAATTGTATTGAGCTTGAGAAAGAAGCTTGAAGAAATTCATTTAAGTGTTAGGAGACGGATGGAAGTTAAGTCTTCACGGGTAAAGACCTGGTACGACCGTAGTGCCAGACAAACCCTCTTTGCCTCTTTTGGGCCAAAAGGTTTAATTTTTCAATCCTCGAAAAGAAAAAGGAAGGGCCCCGAAATTGCAGGGAAATTGGGAAGGGCCTTTCTCCGTAGTAAAGAAGTTAAGTGATGTCGTTTTTTGCATCCAGAGGTCTCCTTCTCGGAAAAAGAAAATAGTTCATGCCGACAGGTTAGCTTCTTATTTGACTAAGGAAGCGGAGTAGATCGGAGCCCGATAAAGGTTAGGTTTAGTTCTTTTTTTTTTGTTGTTCAAGTTACTGCGTTTTATGTTTGTTTTCCTAGAAAGAAGGAGAGAACATTCAACCTAGGCGAAGACATTAAAGGCAACAAGAATCCCGAAATCCTCAATAAAGACTGCCTCTCCCACGGTTTTCGATCCGTGGTTCTCCGTGGGACAAAGGGCAAATGCCGAGGCGGGGACTGGGGAAGTCTTGCAAGACGTAGGGTCCACGGAAAGTAATTCCCCCCCCCCTCAGTCCGAAGATCCAAGAGGATTCAGCGCCGGGAATAGGAAGGAGTTCACATTAAGCCGGGAAGAAGCGGAACAAGAGGTGACGTCCTGAAGCCGGCGGGGGGAGGAAGTCTGGCCAACTTTCCCCCAGGAAGGGCCGAGACTTTGTGGAGGAAGAGGTTGAGAAGACCGAGGGGACGGAGCCCGGTAACCCGTAGCAGCAGCTCGGGGTAAAGCAGGAATTCATCTCAAAGTCCCGAAAATTGTGACTGCTGGAAAACTGCCCTTCTGGATTGTCGGGACGACAATCTTGAAGAGGGAAGACAGTGTTGCGCCCGTGCTGTGATACCCGTTACCCGTGGGCTGAACTTGACTTCGCTCTGCGGAAGTTTCAAGTTGGAGTGCGTCCTTTGACAACGGGACGCTGTTATGAATTATTAATTTATTGATTTTCTGTTCGACTGTCAGATTTGTTCTGGAACAGTTGGATCGTCCGGACGCGAGTCCGCGCTGTACTTTATCGAATCTTTAAATAAATGATTGTTTCCTTGTTTGACCACGGTGTTATTTCCGCGGGTGCTGGGAATGAGAGTGCGAGAGTGAGCGAGTGAGTGACAGAGTGACGCAGGGAGCGTAACAATATTATAACATTCATAATCTTTTACATTTGTGTGCTAATATAAGAAGACTTGGGCCACTGGATAATTACATAGATGCCTTACGTTTTAAAAACTACTACCCTGCAGCAACTGCAAACAATGATGCAGCAATTGCTGCGGCAGCAGAAGCAGCTGCATCTGCAGCAGCAGAAGCAGCAGCAGCAGCGAGAACAGAAATCGCTGTCGCTGCAAATTAATCACCTGCAACAGCAATTGCAGCGGCAGCAAGAGCAGCTGCAACTACAGAAACCGTAGCAACCGCAGCCGCAGCTGCAACCGGAACCAGAACAGCCGGAGCAGCAGCAAGATAAAAAGAGTACGCATTTCTTTTTATATTAATAGTATCATACTCATCTATTATTTTTCATGATTTATTACATACACATATTCCGTTTACAATATTCCTATATTTTTTTTTAGGACTTCGACAAGGAATCAGACGCAAGCGAGCGCGCGCGCGCTGGTATTCTCAGCGAGGACGAAGCCGCCCCTAGGAACGAGGCCGCGCTTATATAATAAAAAACTATTACATAAATTAAAAAAAAGTATTGTAACGTATTAAAAAAATAAAAAAAGTTGTTGATAGCGATACGCTAGCAAGCGCCGGCAACACGCTGTTGATAGGAATACGCTAGCAAGCGCCGGAAACACGCTCTTTCAAGCTTTCGTAGAATTTTCTTAAAAATAAAGTAATGGCTAAGTTGTCAGAAAGAGAACGCATTTATCTGTTGATAATGAGAGGGTACGGCGATAAAAAAAGATCATATCAAGTGACATGTGATCTCTTTAATGGCAACTTTGAACGAGGGAGATCCGATTTCAAAATCCACAGGTAAGAAAACGGTTCAGCGTTCTATTGAAACTGGTAGCGTGAAAGATCGCCGCGCAGTGGACGACCTAAATCTGCCACCAATGATGAAAAGAGTTTGGATGTTTTGCAAAGCTTTATCGAAACGCCTACTAGAGTACGTCCACTAGAAAGGTTGCTGCGGAACGTGCAACCTCCACGCGGTACACCTTGGCTAATGCTAATGCCGGCGGTACTTGAACTTTATCAACTCATTTCTCGAAAATTTCTCGAAAACTCAACCGAAAGAAGTTTATTGATAGTGTTTTGAAAAGCTCTCGATGTCAACTATAAGAATATTAAATAAAAAATAAGTTTCCATTTAAAATTTTAAAGTTGACCTTGAAAGCTCCTCCATACTTATGGTCAAAGTCAAATAAGTACCACCGTTTGATGCATTTGTTGAAGCCCTACAACTTTCGTATAAAACATTTTTTCCTAAAATGTCTTGTTTTCGAGATATTTCACCGTTTCCAGACTTTTTCCCCACCCTGTATATATATATATATATATATATATATATAATATATATATATATATATATATATATATATATATATATATATATATATATATACACTTTTTTTACTGGTATTCACAATGGGTGCGTTCGGGGAGCTTGCTATCGCGCTACCAACGCTAACGCTATTAACTCCGTTCATGGAGCCATGATAGCGCTAGCGAATGCGAGCTCCATGAACAGCAGTAGCGTTCTAGCAGTAGCGTTTCGTAGACCTCTGCGCCGCCAAATTTAAAAAGCTGAGTTAATAGATCCTTTACAGAAATTTAATACTGTAAGTGATTATTATTTGGCTAGTGATTAATTACTTATTTTAAGTATTAAAAATACTGTTTTTAATGATTTTAATACTCAAAATAAGTAATTAGTTACTAACCAAATAATCACTTACACTATTAAATTTCTATAAGGGATGCTGTTGTATCAATTACTTCTTTAATATTTTCAGGGCAGAAATTGAGAGTAGTATGTGTGTAAATGAATACGATTCATTTACACGTAGTAAAACAACTTAAAGAAACTATTTTACAAAATATAAAAAAGCGATTTTAAATTCATGAAACTCATGTTTGCGGAGCACTTCTGGATCCGACTCTTTAATGTGTAATGTGTTAGAGGTGTTGCTGAATATCTCGCAGACAAGCAGCAATCTCCTAAGGAATTTTTAATATGTATGATCCACAAAACCGTTCCCCTGAATATGAGAAATGAGCAGGTTAGATTATTTTTATATTTTATTTATTAACATTAAGCGACGTTTTAGATTAGATCATATTTTAACAAATATTTTTGTTCTAGTAAAACTTATTGTCCAATTGAGTGACATTGTTTTTATATATAAAATGAGAAATATAATTAAATATATTTTTTAATGATATGTTCATATTCGGTTCCATTTAATTATATGCTATATAAAATTAATTTATATTTTTAATACAATGAAAAAATTAGTGTATATGAATTTTGTTCATTAAGCTATATATAACTTTTATTACAGTTTTTATAATCTATATATCTAAGCAATACCTAGTCTAAGTAATTTACATGCAGTATCTAGAGATTTACAAAATTTAGGCTTAATATTGTAATTAAGCCTAGTATATATAAGTCTTACATAGTTTATAATATAAACTATGTAAGACTTATATATACTAGGCTTAATTACAATATTAAGCCTAGATTTTGTCAGGAATAACATTTTAAGATAAATTTATTAGGTTGTAATTAACGAGTTTTTGGTTATTTCCAGTTTTTATTGCCTGTTGCCTGGCATTGTGCAAGAGGCTTACGTGCACTTTTTTCAAATAAATAATCACAACAATTAATTCACTATTTATATGTAGGTACTTGGCCGGAAATAAACGTTTTTTTAAGAATCTCTATATGAAATCGTTTGTATTCCGTATGAAGACTTTTGAAGTGCAATTGAAAAGGTTTGTAAGTCATTCGTTTAATCGTAATTAATTATTTATTTTTACACCATGATGCATTTATAAATATTTAATTAAAATTATCTGGGTGACTCACAAACCTTTTTAATCACACTTCATAACTCTTCATACAAAATACAAACGATTCCATATACAAACTTTTATTAATTTATCTATTTCGGCTATATAAATGCATCATGGTGTAAAAATAAATAATTAATTACAATTAAACGAATAACTCACAAACCTTTTCAATTGCACTTCAAAAGTCTTCATACGAAATAAAGATTCTTTAAACAAACGTTCATTTCCAGCCAAGTACATACGAATCAATTCACTACCATTCACTATTGCGCTGTTCATAGAGCCTGTAAACGCTAACGCTATCAATGCACTACCTCGGAAGAAAGAGCGTTGGTAGCGAGCAGTTATGACGTATAACACTACCAGTAATGACGTCACGACAGCGTTTGGTAGCGCTACCATAGAGCTCCGCGAACAGCCAGTAGCGCTAGGTAGTGCTAATAGCGTCTCCCCGAACGCACCCAATGAGGAATGGCAGCTGTATGGCAGAATTGAGTTTCGGTGGCCCGCAAAGACTCTGGTTTAAAAGATTACGTTTAACCAAGTTCTTGAAAAAAATGTAAAAAAGGATTAGCTGGTGCAATTACTGCGTTTTAGCTTTGATTCTCTCAGCTTTCTTCTTCTTACTTTTTCTAATACTATACATTCCTGTAATGAATTAGTGGGCAGACCGAGCCACCTGATTTCCTGTTTCTCTTTTGAAATAATATTCATCGCCATTAACACATTTAGAGCATCGTATACGCGTCTTCTAATATTTTTCTGACCGTATTGCTGAAAAAAAGAGCCACGTATCCAATGTAAATTTAATTTAATTGACAATCAAATAAGTGTGTCTTAAAGCAAATACTTTTTGAAACTTATAATTAACATATGGGTATTAGAAAACAAATACCTGATCTGTCAAAGAATTTATGTGAGCAGGATTAGTGAATTCACCAACCAATTCATCCGCTACTTCATTGTAGAAAGTAGTACCTTTCTTTTTCACTTTCTCACCGATTTTCATCGAGAAATGTCTCGACAATTTAATACTCCAAAGAAACAAGAAGGTTGATAACAACAGAGGTTGAAACATAGAACAATATTTCACTACATGAAAAGGTCTAATAGAACGGTTCAGAATTCAATGAAACAAGATTTGTTAAAAAATGAAAAAATCAACTCTGAAGTAGTGAAGATTGTAAAAAAATACGATACCCACTACCATAGTTAGATATCCAAACAAATCAACATTGATGCATCGACAACTAATAGCGACATTATCTATACAACGGTCAAATGTCAACTTAACTTCAGAAGAGAAAAAAGAATTTAAAAAATGCATTGACTTGCTTAAACATGGCAGATCTTCAAATCAACTGGAAATTGAGGACGCAGATCCTGATTTATCTTTTGACTAAACATTTGTTTATTATTGGTGGTAAAATACATTTATTAAAAATATATATCTTATATATATAATATATATATATATATATATATATATATAAATATATAAAAATTTGTATGTAAATAAATATCAGACATTTGTAAGAAGGGTTCGTAATATAATAAAATACATTTATAGCAAGACACGAATTTATAAGACGAGATTCAATGTATGTACGATAAAAAACAGCTACTCAATATTTTAAGTAATGAGAAATATAGAACTATACACAATAATGATCAAGTTTTTCCACCATCTCATGCAGTTTATCGCTCTATATCTGAAACGATTATAAATAGTGAGTTCCACATAACGCCAAAACACATTTACACAATTTTGAAAAATGACAGAAGTGGCATGTACAGTGCTGTATTGAAAGCATTTGGAATTAATAAAAGAGATACATACGATGACTCGAAAGACAGTTCTTATAATATAACTGAATTGAATAACAGTTCTACTTGCGAGAAGGCAGTAAAAAAGTTTCAATTATTGATTTCAGAAGAAAAATGGGAACAAATAAAGCCTAATAGTACAAAAAACAAATCTCGTTTTAAACGTAATTACATATCATTGCAAGCAGAAAAATAAACCTACATTTTTGCAGATATGACAACAGACTAAAATACCGTGCGCATTCACATTTAAGCGTGGAAAAATATAGAAAAATAACGATGCTAAATGCTATAGAACATTTAGAGGTATTTGCAACGAATGTGGTGCGAAACTTGTGGGCACTTTAAATAGTAAGCTTGTGAAAAGAAATAATGTAATTTTTGAGTGCATCCTGAGAGGTTTTTCTGCACAAGTTAGTCATAAGAAAAAAAGACAATTAAAAGGTAAATTGCGAGAAAGAATTGCAACTGAGTTGGTAAGTAGCAATTCGAGCTCTTCTGGATCAAGGTTCAGAGATCTCTTTGATCTCTGAAAAGATTGAACAGCGGCTGCAACTCCCTCGCTCTCATTCGTCAATATCATTAACTGGTATAGGTAAACAGAAATCCAACAATACTAAAGGATCGACTTCCTTTAAACTAAAACCTCATTTCAATTCCAATTTCGAGCTGAATGTTTCGACTCACATTCTTCCAAAGCTCACGACGTCCATTTAATCTGTCAAAGTTTCTCCATCCTCGTTGTCTCATTTAGAAGGCATTCAACTAGCTGATCCTCGTTGTATGTTACCCGGCTCAATTGATTTAATATTAGTAACGGACGTTTATGGTTCGTTGATCGAGGATAAGATAATAAAAGGTTCTGTTGGTAAACCAATAACACAGGCTACAAAATTAGGTTGGGTAGTTTCAGGACCAATGACTGTCGATGCTCCTTCGTCGCATAGACAAAAAGTTATCATGTTTCCGTGGATGAAAAACTTCATGATTTAGTACGTCGGTTTTGGGAATTAGAAAAGATACCTTCTTCTGATACACCGATCCTTTCACAGGACGAGCAAGACTGTGAGGATCACTTCATTTCCACTCATTCGAGAGACGCAACGGGTAGATATGTTGTAAAACTCCCCTTTAAAAATTCACCCGAGAAACTTGGTAATTCTAAATTCAAAACTGAACGAATGATTCATAGTCTAGCTAACAGATTCGAAAAAGACTCGGTTTACGAAAAGGTTTATAGGGAATTCATGCTTGAATATTAATCACATGACGAGAGTCTCTGACTTACAACCAATAAAAATGCTAACGTATGGCGTAATAAAGAAGCCAATAAAATGATATTTGATGATAATATCCCACCAATTTTATATAATACGACAGTTTTGCGCAAAGCTGAACAAGAAGAAATAGACAAACGTTTACAGCTGGAAAATACAAATCCATTAAAAAATTTACAAATCGCAAAGCACATTAGATGTGCTGGTATTATCCATAGTATAGGAATGGATCCCTTTTATTGTATGTACTGGACTCAAGAGCAACAACTTATGTACAAAACAGCTCATAAAGATAAGAACAGTCTTATGGCAATAGATGTTACAGAAAGTATAGGAAAGAAATTACGTCTTCCTAATAATAAAAAATCTCCACATTTATTCCTATATAAATGCGTTTGCGGTTCTAAACTTGGCAATTTTCCAGTTTTCCAAATGGCATCCGCAAAGCAAGATGCAGCCATAATAAGCTATTTCTTTTCAGAAATTATAAGAAATAATCTAGATCTTAACAACTTTTCGGAAAAACATTGCAATGCTTCTTCATCTCGGAAAGAATGTGATGAACGTGTTAAGGAATTACAAAATGTTTCAATTTTATCTATATTAAAGAAAACATCGACAGGTCGTTTTATTTAAAAAAAATATACAACACACGGTCATTTATCAGATAAATCTTCAAAATATCTGTCAAATTTAATTATTGATAATATTTTATGTGACAGTACAACGTAAGTAAAATTTGTATTTTAAAATTAAATTAAATGTAATTATATTACACAAACTACATATTCAAAAAATATACATATACAAAATAAGCAAAATGAATCTTGATGAGGAGTATCCAGATGTTGCCTTTGAGCAAGTAATAAGAAACCAATCTTTAGAAAAGATAAACATCTATCAACAGCATTAATAACAACGGAAATAAAATATATGCTGCAACATCAAAACAACCCCAAGGCAATTAAAATGGAACACCGTGAACTTCTTGAACATCTAAGAAAGTCAGAAGCAACTCTTCTTCCGAGTGAGGACTTCATCCCGTGGTTTATGAATAAATGGAAAGAATTTGCTTTCTCTTCGGAATCCATTGCTAGATTAACAACTTTACTACGCATAGCTCAGCATGCATTAAGGAAGGATATTATCAACAAAGGATTATTTAGAAATTGAACATAACATTGACTGTCGTCCAACCAAAGAGCTTACTGATCTATATAATCCAAAAAGAAATTTCGAACAATTAATCAAAACAGTAACCTGTAGTACAGAATTCCATCAGTCATACACCATAAGACGCCTTAAAGGTGATGCATATGGCAATCTTCATTTAATATGGATCTAATCCAAATCATGTTGTTGGCTCATAACTCATTCTCATCTTGTATGTACACGTGACATTGTTAATTCATGGTTTGACATTTGCTTATACAGTCTTATTTATGAGCATAAATATCCTACCTTTAATTTTTATCATAAAGTCATAGATATTCTCGATAAAGGTAGAGGTCTAATTTCCAGGCGAGGTCAAGATGCTTATAAACTTCTTAAAGTTTGGCCTTCTCTTGTCATATCTAGTATCCTTAGAGATACAGAGAGTAACCCTAGGCTCCATAACACCTTGCATGATGATTTACAGGGTTATCATATGGAGCCATTCTACCAACATGTAACAAAAACCATATGCAGCGATATTCAGGTACATATGGCTCTAGAACTATCTGGATTGTGGAAATGTTTTGGACATCCAGACATTGATATGGATAAAAGTGTAAAAGCCTGGATCAAAAAAGGTGCAGCAGGCAAGCAGATAGACCCTCAAATGTCCAAGGATATTCTCTGGGCTTTTCGACTAGAGTTCTGTAGACAATACTTTGGATAAAGTTCCGAAAAGCCCATACCTCCGATCGTTCTGAAATTTTGTATACTATTATATTTTGATACGCTAATTATGAATATGTCAATAAAAATTAGCGCAAAGGTCATTTTCCAGGTAAAAATAAAAAAAGAAATTTTTTGCATATTTTTTAATTATCTAAATAAATATACATTTTAAAACAAAAAGTTTCAAATAAAAATTGTATATCTTGTAAATTAGTGACGCGCTTTAAAAGTATTCGAGTGTTTAAAGCGCGTCACCTATGTAGATTAGTGACGCGCTTTAAAAGTATTTAAGTGTTTAAAGCGCGTCAACAAACCTATGTAAGTTAGTGACGCGCTTTAAAAGTATTTAACTGTTTAAGCACAAACAAAATAACTAATTTTTCCAATATATACAGCGTGCAATAAATTACTATTATATTTCATAAAATAATTTAGTTTTATATTACTATGTATATACAACTGTACAGGAGTCCCCCCGTGGCCCTCGGCGGGGGAACAGGTGGATAATGCTAAGGGAAGTAGGAGTGTCTGGAGGAGTGTGACAGGGAGGAGGATAAGGGGGGAGAAGTGGAGGACGTGAGGAAGGTAAAAGGATACGGAGGAGATGGAAGCGAGAGAAATTGCGGAACAAGTAAGAAGAAAATAGTCGGAGAAATGTAGACCGAAGAAGGTTATGATCGAAGCAAGCAAATGGCACATCAGGTGAGAAGGAAATAAGGCGGACGCACAACGCACGCGCAACGTGTGTAATGGAGGGCAAACTAAGTATGCGAGGAATCGATATATCGGAAGGAAGCAACTGAACCTGTTCGACTGAACCGGTGATAGGAAGAGAAAGACAGAAGGAAGAGAGGAGAAGAGGAGAACAGGAGAGCAAACAGGATAAATAGAGGAAAATCAGTGGTGGTATCGAAAAGATATCGAAGGTTCGAGGTAAGGAATCGATTGAGCGAGGGGACAGGGAAGGTAAGTACACGTGGTGATAGCAAAGCGAGCGGTAGAACGAAGGAGATTAGAAGAGAAGTGGCAGCACGACGGTAGTAGCAAAATTGTAGGCAAAAGCCAGAAAGGAAAAGAAAGGTAGTTAAAGCGAATGAAAAAGTCAAAGGGAGGCCGGGAAGAGGAGATGAAGAAAAGAGTTAAGGTAGGCTAATTGGAGGGAATTAGTTCTGTTACAGAAACTGAAAGAGGAAAAAAAGGAAAGATAGACCGAAAAATAGAATGCAGAGGTACACTAGCGTTCGACAGGGAGGTGATAAAGAAGATTGCGAAGAAGAGAGCAGCGAGTATGACGAAGGAACTTAGGAAGGAAATGGAGGAGCTGAAAAGGAGGATGCACAAATTGGAACAAATCTCAGGGAAAAGGAAGAGGGACGAGAGTGAAGAGAGAGGAGACAACATTTACAAGAAAAAATGGTGGTATGATAATGAGAAAGAAGACGATGAAGAAAAAAGAAAGAAGAACGTGATAATCAGGGTAGAGAGGGAGAGATGGGGAGGAGGAAGCTCTAACTGGAAAAAGGTGAAACAATTATTTACAGAAGGGCTGAAGGTAGAGGTGGAAGTAAGGGAAGTGAATGTGATAGGACAGAGAGGAGAATGGATAACCCTGCTGGTAAGGATGGGAAGCAAGGAGGAGAGACGGAGAGTGCTCGAAGCAAGAAGAATAGAAGGAAGCAGGATAAAGGTTAAAATTGACGAAAACAAGTCGATCGAGAAAAGAATAAAAAAAGGAAAAGAGAAGGAAAAGAGATTGGAAAAAAGAGAGGAAGGAACTAAGGAAAGAGGGAGGTCGGCAGAAGAGGAGATTTCTAAGAAGATGGAAAAGAACCTACTCATAGACTCTGATGACGAAGAAGACAACAAGAGAAGGCAATGGAAGGGGTAGGGAGGGTCTGTACTAAAAGGGGTAGGGAGGGCTCGCGAAAAAAGTAAAAAAAGTAAGAACATGTAAAGGGTTGGGTACGTCCCTATAAAACGCCACGTGTATTGTAACAAGTTATGGATTTGATGTACAGGGTTATAGAATAATATAAAACAAAATAATTTCTTGTTATCTCGTTTTTTCTTACATTATATTTTTCTCGTTAAGTACTGCTTTTACAGTAATAGCGTATAAAATATAAAAGTTGCGTCTTTAAAAAATATACAATTTTTATTTGAAACTTTTTGTTCTAAAATGTATATTTATTTAGATAATTAAAAAATATGCAAAATTTTTTTTTTAATTTTTACCTAGAAAATGACCTTTGCGCCAATTTTCATTGACATATTCATAATTAGCATATCAAAATATAATAGTATACAAAATTTCAGAAGAATCGGAGGTATGGGCTTTTCTGAACTACAGGTATACTTTAGACAACATAAAAGATGACCTGTGGCGAATATTGGATCTGAAGCCCCTGAGAAGATTAAACGAAATTATCGAAACAATTCATGGGATAAAACAACGGCAGCACCCTGGAATATCAAAGACTTTGAACATGTTACACTAGAGAAGAATCTGGACTTTGACTATCATGTAGAGACTTTAGATTTATTGTCAGATAAATCCATAATTCCGGAACTATCTCAATGAATTCATGAATATGACAAGCAAGCTCATCGTACACTGTACGGAAGATTCCCTACGGGTCCACCTCCAACTTCAAAATGTCATTGTTCATTACCTAAGCCAAAAAAATGTTTCCGTAAGGAAAATAATCGATACATTACAAGGGGGTAATGTTCCAACAGAATGGAGTATTATGGTTGCAGTCCCGAAAAAACGTAAATTCAAGTATAAAGATGTAAAATTTTATGGAAAAATGTGTCCCGAAATGAGACTTTATCAAACAGCTACAGAAGCAGAGATAGCTCTCGTCTTCAAGTACATAAAAAATCAATCAATGACTATGAGCGAGGAACAACTGATAGGAACAATTCTCAGAATAAACACGCCTATTATACAGATAAAGGGTGAGACTTATGTGTCGCGAGTGAGACTGCGGCAACAGAGACTGTCGAGTTGCGGCAGCGACTCCGACTCTGAAGATTCGGTAGCATTGGAGGCCGAGATACGGCCAGAAACGGTCGCTGATGCGCCAGCAGCGTCGGATGACGGATCGTCCACTACCGAATCGTCATATTCCTCCTCCGACGACGACGGAGAGGGAGAGGTACATCGTTGGGTACGAGAACTTACGCCGACGACCATAAGTACCGAGGACATAGACAATTGGAAGGAGTATGAGAGAACGAGCGACGTAGATTCCTATGTGATAATGTGCACAACCTTACAACCGTATAGGTGCGACTCAAGATTGATCTGAAACCCGGTAAGATAATGGTGTGCCAAAACACCAAGCTTACTCGGTACTTGTGCAAAAGAACGGATAAGGCGTTTGGCCCGTTACGAGAGGCCAAATTTACCGCGCGTACCGACAACATGGACGCGAGAGCTACGTTCTACGAAGCGCAGATCGGCCTGATTGACTGCAGACCGGTGTATCTGCTCTTCCAGATAGACAAGGAGAACGACTTCTTCAAAGACGTCGGCGAGGAAGTCGGCAGCCATTTGAGAGCATCGGTAAGTGCCTTCTTTCGTACCGTTATCAGGCGAGCCGCTAGAAAGCTACCGGTCGATTGCGAAACGTCGCGCGCCGGAATCAAATACTTGTGCACAGACGTGGACAGAGTGTATACGATAATGGAACAAGATTACGTCGCGTTTGCCGAACTAATAACGGAACAATTGAGCAAAAAAGACTTACGGGCTAAGTACGGAATAAGATACGTTAGATTCTATATCGCGGAACACGGACTTCGTTTGAGAAAATACTTGGCGGATGCGCTAATACGATCGGTAATGCGAGACAATCATCCGCACATAGACGTGCTACAAATCCACGTCGCTGACGTAATTAGATCTCGCGATGACGCGGCGCTGGTCATCAAATTGACCGGAAGCAACCGAGATTCGCTGACCGGCATATTCGGTAAGGCCCTAAAGTTGGGCCATAAAATTGGACGGTACCGCGTGGGATTCCTTTCGGATCATGGGTATTTCGATTGCCACGCAGCGCCGCCGAAAAATCGTACCATCACATTCACCCAAGGCTATTGTTCGGCTGCAAAAATGGCGCGAGCAGCCGATTCTGGGTTCGTCGCGGCTTACGCCCTGTGCCGTGGATTCCGCGACGGCGAAAAGGAATTCAAGTCAATTGCGTTGAACTTTGTACAGTATGTGTGCGACGTAAACTCGTACACCAACCAGTACGTCATGAACAAACAGTCGTTGAGAATCGAACAATGACTTGTTCGCAAAGCGAAGCATGACGTTGGACGCAAAGCGCGAAGACGTATTGTCAAACGCGATGCATCGCTTACGCGTATTTGACGGCGCCATTATGACCGAGGCAACGCGTATGTTGGCGGATCGTGGCGTCATTTTTAAATTAAGTAATTGGTCGCGACACGTGGACAGATGCATCGGACTAGATCGGCAAGTAATGTACGAAATTGCGATGAGCAAGTACCGAGGATTCATGGAAGATACTTGGATTTCGCCCAGAATTGTCACTGCCGGTATCCACGCGGACTACCGTATAACTTACTGTGTCCATGGCGCAGCGCGCGTCCACAATTATGACGTGACGCGCCACATGATGGTAAATAGGACAAAAGGAAATTCCATGGAAAGAGGCATGGTAACGTTGAGGCCGACATTTGAAGAGGACAAATATGTGTACCCCTTGTTCACCACTAACGTTAAACTAATGTACATGGCCCCTATTAGACACATGTGGCGCGTCATAATCGCCATCGAAGACGCGGCGTTCGACAATGTCGTATACCCCAACGAAGAGGAATCAATGATCAGATACTTAATGGTATCCTACTCAACTCAGGCGTACACGACACACGTGAAAGAAGACGACGCGTCAGACAAAAAAACGAAACAGAAAACCCTGGACACATTCGCAAAGTATACCAGTTCCTTCAAACTGGATACATTAACGGACGAAATAAGAAACCGTCCGCGACAAAACAGAACGGTCATACAAGTAACTTTTGCGCCGTTAAAAGCAATGGACATCGCTACTAAAATGGTTCGACCAAAGCGATCGTCGTTCGGTAAAATAGTGCGATTGACATTACGAGTAAACGACGAGAAACGATTAATAACAGCCATTACCAATCATCTCAAACGTCACGCACAAGTTTTCCCCACCTTTCTATTGCAAGACAGCAACCAATACTCTTGGGGAAGAATAGGAGATACGGTAACAGAAACGCAATTATCGTACGAACAACTTCGAAAAGCAATACACGAAGCTCGTACGGGAAAAAAACCTCATTCGATAAGATCGAGGTCGGCGCCCAAACGTCTATCCGTGATACAAGAACAACCGGAAAACACGGAAGAAATGCCGAGCGACACGGACGAAGACCTACGATCAGCTTCGGCGTCTCGCGCAACAAAATCGCGCCGCCGATCGTGAAGACAAATATTGTCTTCCAGCGACGAGGAGGAACAGGAAGCGCGCGAATTAACGCCGCCACCAGCACCACCACTACCACCCTCGCCGCCGCAACAACAAACACCGTCCCCTATTATTGAGAGAACGCGAAGAACCAGGTCGACAGGCAAAAAGCCTCGAGCTAAGCCTCGAAAGGATCCCTCGCCGCCGTCGTCGTCACCGCCGCATCCGCCGTCGACACCGCCACGATCGCGATCACCCACGTCTGACACAACGACGTCAGGCGTGAGATCGTCAACATCGACGATAACGCCGCGAACAACACGTGTTTTCGCACGTTTATCGCTAAAATCCAAGACGCCTCAAACCTCCGTCGCGCGAGATACTCTTAAAGATCTTGCAGGACTTTCAAGAAAGAGTCTACATATAATTTTGCTTCCTCATAGAGAAAGCTTTGTTTTCGTTAAAAAAAAATTTTTTTTCTTTTTCTGAATGTGTTTAGAATGTTCTAAAACGTCAAAAAATTGCAATTTTAAAAAATGTCTGTATGTATGTATGTGTGTGTATGTGTGTATGTGTGTGTGTATGTGCCAACCGAAATTTCTATAACTCCAGAACTAATCAAGCAAATCTTAACGAATTATATATGAAATAGGGGTAGAATTTTCCGGGGAGTGCTATAGAGTGTATAGTTTTTCTTTATCTATTTTCTGGAAACCAATTTTTTTAATTCTTTTGCCCGTAAGAATTAGAAAATTTAAAAAAATCGGTTTCCAGAAAATCGGTAACGAAAAAATACACACTCTATAGCACTCCCCGGAAAATTCTACCCCTATTTCATGTGTGTTAAAAATTCGGTCCAATAGTTTTTAAGTTATTAATGTTCAAACATACATCATCCGTAAAACTATTGGACCGAATTTGTATTAAAATCATATAAAATTGATTGATTAGACCCAGCTTTATATTTAATGTATATAATTATTAGTATTTATTTGTTTTAGCTTCCTCTATGAGGAAGCAATGTGCAAGTTTCTACTTGCACAATTTTTTTTAGAAATTGTCGATGCCACGATGTTGAAAACTTTCCTTCTAGTTTAGTCGTTACTGTTTCTTTTCATGTTACGTCTAATCTTAAGATTTTAAAGAAATATCACTTATTTTTTATTATGTGTTCTTCCATTGATATTAATAATAGCATCAGCTTTATTTTAATAATATTAATACTTAACAGTAAATATGAATAGAACGATTAATTGTCAATTGAAGAATTTCAATTTACAAAAAGTTTGCTTGTTCCTGTTTCAATGATTATTGTGGTTACGAATATATATATTTCAGTTTTAGGATTTAACCTTTAGTTTCTTTTAAGAAACTACTTCTAGGTGCTGGGGATTCTGCCACATCGAGATTAACTTTTTAATTTAATTTATAATTTTTATTAGTAAAATACATGCATAAACGATGAAATTTTATTTAATAAATAAAGATTAACTTCTCGTACAATTCACTTTGCATAATTCGCGAAAGTGATGTGTACTTTTTCGTTTAGTATCACGGGGAATGTAATTGAAAAATGTGCGAGCACTTAACAAATTCGAGACAAGTCGAATGGGTACCCCGATATCATCGGATATTAATAACTTCAATTATCTAAATGCTATATAACATTTAGATAATTTTTTCTAAATGCATATTTGAACTTAACAACTATAATCGAAAAATTGACAAACTTTTTAAACGTTTAATTCGAAATTTTTTAAAATCCGCTTGTTATCGGTTACGATTTGTCTCGAACGGTTGGTACCCGAGAATTATTTGTGCTCGCGCATATAACAAACTACAACGAGAAATGCATGTATTTTATTTCTTTTCGTAAAAAGATATTTATTCGTAACCATCATCTTTCCATAAGGATCGTTCTATCTCATTTATTTTCCAATAAAAATAAATGTGTTTTTTAACAATAAGAGAACATATATTCTCGCGCGAATTTGTAACAATCTCGCGTAACAATCGCGTTATGCAGATTTAATTAAGGAAAAAAAAGGTGACTTTCGTTGATTTGCTGCCAAAATGACCGCTATCGGGAGCGGTCTGGAAGATCCGGGATTCGTTCCCTTCTGCAGCGAGGTCTTCGACGTTTAACGGGCCGCTTAACTTTCCTTTGTGAATTGATCTCGTGGGTCCCGAAAGAAATCAGAGTACGCTCAGCTCGCTCTCCGCCATCAAGATTGTTCTTCTCTGTGTCGGATACTAACCGACGTAACACTCGGTGAAGGGACTTTGATCTGGTCAAATCGTCGGGCCAGTTATCCTCCCCCAAACGCGTTGACAACGCGGTTATTTCTCGCGAATGAAGTCGCGCGCTGTATCTCGCGTTCGGATCGCGTTTTAATTAGATTCAATTGACGGGAGTGCCGTGTAGTATCGCGCAAGCTCTTTCTTTTCGTCGATCATTATTGTCCGTTCTAAAATTTTCACCGAGCAAGAATTTCTCGTCTTCAACAGTTCGATCGTATCGTAACACGAACCGGTAACACAGTCGCTCGCAGTCATCCTAATACTATTATCCCGCGGCTCGGTCCATTCGGAAATAAAACGCGCCTCTGCGGTTCCATCCCGACGTTTCTTCAGGAGAGATATCGTAAATCGGCTGTCTTTTTAGCGGGAATAAAGTAATTCTCGGCAGTCGAACTTTTTTTTTTGTAGAGTAAGCGAGGCTGTCTTTTCGCATCGTAAGCGAAAGGAGGGCGATTTTACGGATCCGAATGCAAAGAGACGGGAGGCTCTCGATCCTCGCTTTGTCGCCTTTCCAAAGAGATTAAGACATCAGTCGACACAAATGTAGTTTTGTCTTTGTTACTCATTGATAGAACGATGCTTGTGTCAACTTGTGTCGCTTGATGGAATAAGTTTTTTTTATATCCGAATCAAGGATCGACACCGCGGGGGCTCTAGACGTATAAGCTTTCTATCGCGTCGAGATAACGCAGTTACCGCGTAAATAATTAGTACCCGGTAGCGACCACCCTCGCCGCTTAGGAAGTTAGGCGTGTAAGAAATCGCGCCGCGGGTCTGCCCGGTAGCGACACGCCGCTTCGAAAGTTAGGCCGCGCCGCGTCTCTCTCGTGGTGGACCACCTTGCCGTGGTGAGAGGGCTCCCCGTTCGGATCCGGCGGGCTGCATCCGGGGACTTCTGCTTGCAGAGGTCACCGTGGCAGCTCGTTGGTGAGGTGCGGGCGGGGTCAAGAGTCCAGCGCCGTTTTTTATTCCATTATTATTATATTTTCCCAAACATTTCTATTATTTTATAAAATTTTTAGATAGGTCAGAGAAAAGCTTGCAATGGCTGAATAATAATAAAAAACCCTGGGATGAAGTTAAATTTCATTGGAAAAAAACTTCTAAGGTACGTTATGAAAGATTAGTTGCAAAAAGCAAAGGGACTGCATATATGACACAATTTTCACTGATGACATGTTCCTTGGGACATGTGTTAATAAGTATTAATTTTAACCAACTATATAATAAAAAGGAAACCGACATTTATTTAAAATGGCCTTTGTTCTTTGAACAATTTTTTGCTACTGCTTCCCAAAGAAATATAGATAAAGCAAGCGATTTGACTAATTTTTTAACAGAAGATTTATCAGAACGTGAGTACTTAAAATCCCTAGAGTCAGGACCGGTCAGTACCGGTCAGGACGAGTCAGAACGATTAAATTGTATTGCAGATGGCGGATTCCAGCGGAGACAGCGACGATCGGTACGACGATGAGTACTACACTGAACTCCTCGAGTTCTTCAACATGGTGAGAGAGATAAGCTCCGACGATGAGGAAGACATCGAGGTGCTGGCCTTTTGGGCGCGTTTCAGAGACGCGGAACTACACAAGTGCATAGTGAAAGCGGGCGGCGGAGCGGCGGCTTCGGTGGCCGCTCGAAAATTTTTACGCACTTTTAAATGGGAGGACAGGCCGCTGCCTCCAAATTGGAGACAAATGTTTACGCGCCAAACCGCACACGACTTCGACACGGGCCTAAACATAATGCAGTGTGAGCCGGACCCCTTGTACGTGAATGACCGGCCACCGCCTCGTCCGGACTTCGAGGCACCAGTTTTTTCTCCGGAGGAAGAAAGAAGACAAGAAGAAGCACTGCAAACACTACCACTACGACAACTACGTGAACAACAACAACAGACAGAAGGAAGAGAAAATCCGGAGGAGACGGACGAGGAGTTTATGCGACGCATCGAGGCCGAAGTTAAGGCCATGCGTATGGCGCGCAAAAAGGCTCGAAAATAGTGAGTATCATGTGTACGCGTACGCGCGAGTGAGTGTAAGTGCGTTATAACAATTGTTATTTCTTTTCAGCCCCGAAGCTACCTACTATCCCGACGTATCGTCCGAGAAAGAGGACCCTGACGACCCAAGGCCTGGCCCGAGCAGCGGAAAAACACGCCGGTAAGAAAAAACCTTCCGTACTTTCTTTTCCCATATTTTTATCAAGTGCGTACTTAATTGTTCATTTTATTTCAGACTGCGCTGAGGGATCGTCAAGACTGTGTCCTATATATATATCTATGTGTGCTTTTTTAAATATTTTTTTTGTACTTTTTTGCATGTTTTTTTTAATATTTTTTGTGTGACCAACTTATAAATAAACAGTCTTTTTATAAAAATATGTTAAGTTATTGCCCTTCCAAACTTTTCCCTCGTTGCAACTTCGAATAATTTAAAAAAAATGTCCCAAAAAAGTAGGGTCCAAAACGCGTTTCTCGACATTTGTAATCACTTGGCATAGGTCCTGGGAAAGCGATTTTTCAATGGTCCACCCCTTAAAACTTAGAAAAATCCGGTTTCAACCCCCTCGTCCAAGTATACAGAGCCTAAAGGGGGGTGGTGGGGGGATGGGTCCTGGGGAGATGGATAGTCCTCCTCGAGGGGGTCAACTTCCCCTCAGACCCCACTCCCCTACCTCCCCCCCCCCTTGGGAACATTTAAATGCTAAACACTCAACTGTTGTAAAATTATCGCCTAAAAAAGTAAATGTTCATGAAACGTTTGAAGTAGATGTAAATGACAGTACTGTCAAAAAATTACATAACAATTTTTCACCAGCAGCGGTAGGTCTGTGTACACTTGGAATAGATGAATTTAAAAGTGCCTTAACTAAATCTGCATCAGAATTTGTGGCTAAGTTGTATTGTAATCCTAATATTTCAAAGGCAGCGATACAAGATATAATACAAAACACGAAAGAATTATTTAATTCTGATTTTCTAAATATTTTGAAACAAGTACATGTTAGTAGTAGTAACAATTCATATGATAATGGATTTTAACAACATGATTGAAGCTCTTTCAAATCCTTTTAATAATTTGGAAACGGAATATCAAAGAAAAAAAACTTAGAAAAGACAGGTTTCCTTATTCGACCTACTAAATTCCTAATAGGCGCAGAAGAATGTCCTAAGAAAACTCACAATACCATGACAGTAAAAGTAAAAAATGTAACAGAAAAATATTCCACTTAAAAGCATCTTTAAGAAATTTTTGGAACTACCGAATGTTTTTAATATAATAGAAAAATATATAAATAATTGCTCGACAGAAGAAAATATAAGTTCATTTTTAAACGCTGAACTCTGGTCGAAAACAAAAGCTAAATTTCCAGGAAAGTTTATGATACCAATTATGCTTTTTTACGATGAATTTGAGGTAAACAATCCTCTCGGTCTTCATAAAAGTATTAATAAAATTAATGCAATTTATTGTAAAATACTTGCTATTCCACCACAATATTCTTCAATGATAGAAAACATTTTTGTTGTTCAGCTGCATAAATCATCTCACCGCAATACTTTTGGGATAAGAAATATTTTAACGCCATTAATTGAGGAATTAAAGTTTTTAGAGGATACAGGCATTTCTATTGAAAAGGTGACCCCTCATTTTATCTCAGCCCAAAACATCTCAGCAAAAATGTCTCGTCTATAATATCTCAGCCATTAATATCTCAGAGCAAAAATATCTTGCCGTAATAATGTATCGAACAAAAATATCTCAAGCAATAATGTATCGAACAAAAAATATCTCAAGCAATAATGTATCGAACAAAAATATCTCAAGCAATAATATGCCAGCCAATCCTACTGCTGCTGAACTTGTCGTCCCTCAGGAATATTGCTTTACAAAAAGTAATGATTTATTTTTACAACGAGATGTCAAGGTTATAACTGCCAAAAGAAGTGATCAGCTTCTGACATTTACTACAAATAACAATATGAATATGTTGCGGTCTAGTAGAGTTATGTATGCTGATGGTACATTCAATACTGAACGCCTCTAAGGCCGTATCCTCTCTAGTCAAAGGTGGCAATGATATCTCTAGGAGTCTCGTGAGTCGAAAGGCTCAAAACAATGTGACACACTACTGATTTATTATATTATGATTATTATTTGTATATTCAGTTGATTAGAATAATTTAATATCAATGTATGGCTGTTCATGAAATGTGATACTAATTAAATGTTAATTTTGTCGCCACGCGTGGAAAGTCCACGCATGTACTTTGAAGGCACACTATGTGTCTAGTTGATACTTTGTAATAAAAATTTGTAAGATGTAATTCATTACAATGATATTGTGTGAAGTTAATTATTGTCAGAGATATTCTTGTAGGAGTGATTTTTGTACGATACATTATGGTAAGGAGATATTTTTGGACTGAGACATTTTGGATTGAGATATTTTTTTACTAAGACATTTTGGATTGAGATATTTTTTCCGAGACTTTTTTGTATGAGATTATTTAGGAGAGTCATTTTGACTGGGAACCTATTGAAAATAATCAACATGTTCAACAAGTATATTTTACATTATCGCTGTTTGCGGGTGATAATCTCGGAATTCATACGCTTTTCGGTTTTCATGAAAGTTTTCGATCAAATTATTACTGTCATTTATGTCGTCTTGACAAACAAGTTTTAGAAATAATAACAGTT
>JASTWK010000876.1:0-5000 GCA_030770225.1 Temnothorax unifasciatus
GTGTACGGTTCTATTATTATTTCCTGACGCTAGACCATGTGACACTTCTGCTGCATTTATGCTCCCAGATAGCACGGAGAATTGAAAGGAATTCTTTTTAAATCCCCGATTTTTAAAATGTATTCTTTTCCCGTATATCATTTCTGTCCCAAACAACTCTTAAGAGGTTCAGAAGAAATTTCTGTTCTAGTGCACCAATTCTGAGTTCTTCTTCAGATACAAAAAAAATCACTTTTCTACTCCATAAGAATTCGTAATAAATTCGAAATTATGTTTAGATAGTATTCTAATAGAGCTCTATCTAAGCGCTATTTCGAATGCATTGCGATTTCTCATAGAATAGAAAAATAATTCATTTGTATCTGAAGGAAGGATTTCTAATTTTCAGTGTTTATAATCCCTAATATTCTGTCTGTAACATCGGATAAGAAAGAATCCTTATAATCTGTCAAAAACAGTTTCTACATCAGAAAGAACATAAATGTACTAATCCATTTATGTTCTTTCTGATGCAGAAACTGTTTTCGGACAGATTATGAAGGATTTTCTTCTTATCCAATGTTACAGACAGAATATTAGGATTATAAAGACTGAAATTAGGAATATAAATATAGGGAAAGATAAATATAAGATGTATCCATGACTCAGGTATATCGATCGATTAATGATTATATACTAAATTGGTATACATAACCATTTTCATAATTTTTATCTGATCCGGTTCGAAATCGAGATACAGACTTTCACTGTCTGCCTGTATTTGTATTTGTGGAATGATCTCGTTACTGTACGAAGACTCCCAAAGTAAACAAGTCGTTACGTTGCAACACCATGGATTTAATAGCACTTTTTGATATTCCATTTAAGATAGCAGATACAATGAAAGAATATATAGACAGATTTGAATATATTCTATCTGGTTTCAGAAGTGTCGATAGGTTTCCGTTTAACGATGCTAAACTGGTGATAATTCTGCTCCGGTGTCAGTTTTCAAGGATGATACAATCTGTCTTGTATTTAAATGTAAATCAGGTACACTGAATTTCTCCATTTCGTCAACACTGCTAAATTTTGTGAATTTATATCCGTAGTTTCATTCTTCTCTGAGGTACTTGCACGTCGTCATCAATAAACACATAATGCCTAGAACATTGATATAATGTAGAACTGTTGGAAAATATATAGGAATATGTTGTACATTCTCTCTGTTGAGTTACCTTATTCCGTATGTTATAAAGTTGATTGAGCCGGGATAAAGAGAGATGTACTTTCGTCGGTCGTTCCATTTCAATGAAAAACTGGCGATTTTTGCCTAGAATCATTTCAGATTTTATTGTCGCAAAAGAAGGTGGGACCCTTCTGGATGTGGATCTCCATGCTTTGTTTTCATCATAGAAACTCGCTCGGTATTGCGTTAGATTTGTGCATCGCCGAGCATTGTTGTTATATCGAAACAAGATATCTATAAATTCCGCAACAATATTAATTAAAATAAAATATTTGATAATATGCCACATTAATATTAAATAACGTATTAATTTTTGTAAGTAAAATGGTATAATACGTACTTGTATCTTTTTAGATAAATGTTGAGAGAAGTAAATGTTTGGCTGATTGATCATTAGGTAAAGTAATGGCTGTTTTACATTATCATTATCGTCTTCGCAGTCAGTTTTGTGTATATCCTAAAAATAATATTCATATTTTATTAATAATATTAAAGTACTGCAATTGAATAAATTAATCTCAATGTAACTATTGCTCACTATGTTATCTTCTAAATCAAGGAATGTATTCTGGACTTCGTATAGGATAAATGTTATCTTTCCGCAATTTACTAAAAATTCAAACGGTGGAAGTATCATAGTTTCAACCATGGGCTTCCCTGCAACAAAATCATTACTTTTAATATAAATTCTGAATTAAATCATGAAACGCTGTTATATGATAACTTACAATTATTGTGGAATGCATGCTGGACATTTCAAAATCGACACCACTATCTTTTGTGAAGTCGATATCTGAATCGTCTGACGTCTGTTTCAGCCAGCTAATAGCTTTGAGCTCCTGAAGGAAATCTTTGAACTATATTATTAGAACTATTTTTATCGTCCAGTTTCACGAAATTTCCGGACAATAATGTCATAAATTCATTATTGAGCGTTGATATTAATTTAATTTGATCTAAATTTATTGTCAATTCTATGTCTGTAATGCAATTTACTTCAACGGCGCTTCCACAGACAATTGTGTCTCCTTTAAATGTGACAGCTTTGGCAATAATTAAGCAAAGATCAAATCTAGGATTAAATATTAAAATTAAAATACTATAATTATCATATAAATTTTTACGCGTTTAAATTATATTAATTGTATTACTTCGTTAATACTGTAGATGTTGAAAAGTATGGATCTAGACTACTATCATTCCGAGCTTATTCCACTCTAATGCTGGATTCTCGTTCATTGTATATAAGTACGATTAAGACATCCTCTGAAAACAATGACGCTTGTATCAAATCGGGTGTTTCAAAAATTTTCTTTTAAGTTTTACAGTTTTAGACAATGTATAAAATATTTCCCTTAAAAATTATGAAACAACAATACAGTTTTGATGGTAAACCTATTAATGCTTAGCTGATAAATTCTTCCAAGTATGGTATATGCACACACTCCTTTAACACCTAATTTGATATTGTCGATCTCTACAGCCGAACTGGTACGTTTAATATATTTGCGCGAGCAGCCAGTTGATAAATGTGGTTCGCAATGAAACTCTACAAACTGGATTTTCTGCAGCCGGCGTAATACGAAGTCCGTCCCACTATATAATATATCGATATCATACCAAATAAATAAGTTTAAATATTAATCTTTATAATAAGGAAATTATACAGGAGCAAAATGGTTTACACCTGAGTATCAATAAATCGTCTTGTAATTTATTCGTATCAGTCGGCATCATGAGACGAAAATCTTTGAATTCCAGATGTATCAATGGCAACGATTCATTATTCAAGTTGGTTATGCCAACTAATGGTTGCCATGTTTTTATAACGGATAGATACCGTGTTTTTGTCAGTCAGATGAATTCAGGCACGTAAAAGGTTTCACCAGTGAGCATATTTACTAATTACACCAATTGGTAAGAGTTATATCGACCATTTGCATTTTAATAAGTATTTCAGACATGAACTGTTCGTAGACAACGTAGAATCAAGCAGCAATTCTTTCTAGATATTAGAGTATCACAGAGTTAGTTTCACAAGTAAATAGATAAACGATATTCTTAATTAAGCATGACTGATTTTAAGTACAATGATTGAATAATTATCCTACCTTCTAACGCTTCTGAGTACCCCAACGTGTGTATATATTTCCCGATTTTGCACGAGTAAAGTATCAAACTTTATAAACCAGAATCATCACTTTCTGTAAATTATCTTCCCTTCAGCTCGAATCCTTCGATTCCCTTCCACAAAGTACCAACCGGCATATTCAACAACACTCCAATTTGATGCGTATGGACCTCTATCAAATCACAATATCAAAGTGATTTTACTTAATCAGACTATATTTATAACCATTCTCAAAGTTGTTGTAGTTCAATAGTCTCTACAGTTGTCTTTTAAGGTTAGCTATATACATTACAAGAATTATTTCACAAGTTTATTCGGTTTTTATATAAGTGATTGTCAAAGCAATGTTAACCATATACATAATTTTACATTAACAATAACTTTAAAAAAATGATGGTAAACTTGAAAAATACTACTACAGCTTTGAGGATTACAATATATCTAAACGAAAAGATTTTAACCAGCACACAAGGAAATCAAAGATTTAGATAACGCAAAATAGATCAACTTACCTTTTTGGCAACGTATAGGCGTAACGAGTCAGCTCGAATTCTTTGAGGTTTCACAATCAGTTAGTCAACAATAGGTTAGGTTAAGTTGGATCGTTCATAAAATGTGCGATCTCGAGTAAAAATTAACCTAGTAAAAATCGAAATCAAATGTAGATTTAATAACCATATCACAACGTGATGATGAGGTTTTCAAGTAATTGCAATAAATTAATGAATGTTTTTTACCTCTAAAAATCTCTATTTTCTTCTCGACGAAAAAATTATTAAAGCTGCCAAGTACGTTGTCAATTACGGCCAACTAACGTGTTGACGTAATCGTCAAAGCGTAAATATATTTCCCGACGCAGAAGTGCGTAGAAATGGGAAATAGCGAGAAGGCCGCCAGGAAGACCATGGACAAAGAAAACGCTGCAATCAGCTGCAATGCTGCCTCGACTGGCCTCGAGACGGCTCGAGATAAGCATTATAAGACTGCGCATGCGTATTTATTACTAAAAGTGAATTATTTTCGAACCTATTACGAATAGAAAAAGAACTCCTTTTAAGACCATTTAGACTAATTCAATAAGAAGTCAAAAGTTATACTTCTATGAAATTCTTTTGGACATATCAAGGAGGAATTCTTTTTGAGTTTATTTCGGACAAATTACGGGTATTCTTAAAGAATTTGAAAAGGTGAAATCTTTTCGAATTCATAACGAATCATCTGTGCTATCTGGGCTGTTACCGTCTGAGACGGCATGGCATGCTCGATTTTTGCCATCACCGTAAGCTCTCAGATATGTTCAATTTCTAACGATTGTTTGCCTATACGACCTGATGTCATTCTATATTTGATTTTAGTTTGTTTCTTGTCGACATGTTATATCAACATGCAATGCTTAAATTTTACTGTTCAGCTATGCTGACATATTTTGCTTTATTTTTGCAGCATTTCTAACATCATATCATGATGTCAGATTCTACTATAGTTCTATTTCATTCTACGCGCATTATCTGACACGGCAGATCATGCTTTGTTACTGCTAAAATTATGTCAGTATAGCATGCAGCACATAGTTTGCAAAGCCTGCTAAAAGCAGACTTGGCTATCTGGGTATATAATAAAACGGTAAATATCATATCAAAG
>JASTWK010000876.1:10000-32500 GCA_030770225.1 Temnothorax unifasciatus
AATATTTTTAATATAAAATATGAAATCTCGTAAAGTATTCACTTTTCAATGACTTTACTTTGATACTTTTATACGTAGACCCAGATAACCAAGCGTGATAGAGCATATTGAGCAAACTAATGCATTGCATGTGTTTTCATATATTTGCTGTAACATTGAAATAGAACACGTTACAAATACAGCTACATCCCAAGTAGCAATACAATATTTTTTAAACGTTTTTAAAAACATTTTTAGTAATAAAAAAATATTTAAAAAACGTTAAAATTAATGGAATAGTTCCTTTTTTTTTATTAAAAAAATATTTATTTTAATATTGTAAAAAACGTTTTTTTAACATTAAAAAAGTGTTTTTAATATTAAATAAACGTTAGTTAACATTAAAAAATGTTTTATTAACATTAAATAAATGTTTATTAGTTAACATTAAAAAACGTTTTTTTAACATTAAAAAAGTGTGTTTAATATTAAATTAAACGTTAGTTAACATTAAAAAATGTTTTATTAACATTAAATAAATGTTTTATTAACATTAAATAAATGTTTTATCAACATTAAATAAATGTTTTGTTAATATTAAATATACAATTTTTTTAATTAAATAAATAATTTATTAATATTAAATATATAATTTATTAACATTTTAAAAAATGTTTTTTTTTACAGTAAATATACATCTTTTTGTAGCATACAATTAAGAAACTTAGGCAAACAATCAGATTCTAATAAAATATCCTTCCCGTGATGCAATATTCGGTAGAAGTCATGAATAGTTTAGTGGTATTAGATAACAATCTGCACTTCAATGGCTGCGTTCGGAAACGTCACCCGAGTGCACACGAGTATACTTCCTTCTCTTTCTATCTCAGCGAGTTAGAAGGAGAAGGGAGTATACCCGTGTGTACCCGGGTGACGTTTCCGAACGCAGCCAATATGTCTCTCAATGAGAGGTATGAACGCTACTAATGCGATATAACTATATCGGATTATATGCGATATAACTATATCGGACTATAGGAACCGAACTGACCACACTGTAAATCCAAGTGTGATATTTTTACACGCATAAACGTTTAAAAATGACACATTTGACTGAAGCTTGTTTTACATGTTTTGTTGCGGGTTAAATTAATACATTTAACCGTGTTAAATGACGTCATTTAAAATGGCAAAAAATGTGTAAGAAGAGCTCCAGTTAAAATAACACACTTGGATTTGCTGTGTATTAGTTAATTCTCAAAAAAGAGCTATTAATATCAGTTTATCTAAGACTAAATATTGGAACAAGAAAAAGTGTAATAATATATTCCGAATATGTCAAATATTTACTCCTTGCACTTTTAACTTATAAGTAGATTGCATATGTCAGAACACTCTGTACGAACAATCAATTCGAATAAACTTAAAAATGTTTTAAAAATTGATTTACACATGGTAAAATCATGTCATATATGTTATATAATCTCATTATTTAACCCTTGGTTGTCACATCTCTTGTTTGAACATTTTTAAAAAAATTTTTTTGAACATACCATTCAAAAAGTTAATTTTTTATAATAAAAATACATTCTACAATGTTTAAACTTAATTCTATAATTTTTTGCGATTTACTTAGTCTTAGTTTTTTAACAGCATACAGCTGTTTGAAAATTGGTTGGGGTCATTTTTTTTTCAATTTATTTTTAAATATTTATTATAATTTTTTAGATACTTTTATTTTTTGGACATTAATATATTTACAAAATATTTAACGTATATATTTTAAAAATATTTTGTGCTGTCTGGGAAGATCGAAGGCCGAACTTCCTCGACGTCGGTAATGTCAACATTTTTAATCCTGTTTTCTATGTTATATATCTATATCTGTCCTTGTCTAACGAGAGGCATCTGTCCTTGTTCGATTGCTGCGCCATCTCTCGCTACACGCAATACTGCTTATCCTATCAACCTGAATGTGCTTTTGCACATATTAAAGTTAAGGCCCTAAGCAGAATGGCTGTCTTGGCAATGTTTTATGCCTTAAGTCTTTTGTCTTTGGTCTGTTCTTTACAGCTGAACTACCCTAAGAGCACAGTTGACGGAAAGTCGACGGTAAGTCGACTTTTGTACGTCGACTTCTAGTCGACTTCTAAAAATGGCGAAAAGTCGACTAAAAGTCGACTTCTAAATGGTCGACTTCTAAAAATGGCGGAAAGTCGACTAAAAGTCGACTTCTAAATAGTCGACTTTTTATAGTTGACTTTCCGTCGACTTTTATAAGACGACTTCTAGTCGACTTCTAAAAAAATGGCGGAAAGTCGACTAAAAGTCGGCTTCTAAATAGTCGACTTACAAAAGTTGACTTTCAGTCGACTTTTATAAGTCGACTTCTAGTCGACTTCTAAAAATGGCGGAAAGTCGACTAAAAGTCGGCTTCTAAATAGTCGACTTACAAAAGTTGACTTTCAGACGACTTTTATAAGTCGACTTCTAGTCGACTTCTAAAAATGGCGGAAAGTCGACTAAAAGTCGGCTTCTAAATAGTCGACTTACAAAAGTTGACTTTCAGACGACTTTTACAAGTCGACTTCTAGTCGACTTCTAAATAGTCGACTTATAAAAAGACAAAAAACAGTCAAGCGGCGCGTCATGCATTATCAATATGGCGGCGAATCTCGAGAAGGCTGGAGGAGCAGAGCTTACGCGAGTGCGAGGAATACGTGCTGCGAGACAGGACACGATAAGACGTAAAGCGCCGCGCTATCAACCACCACCACGATATGGCGGATCAAGTCGCGAGAAAGGTTTTGCCCGACGAGGTAAAAGAGGATCAGGATAAGACCAAGTGGAAACATGCTTACAGGTTAGGTATGGTGTGTTATTAATTATCATCGATAATTAAGACCTATTGAATGCGACAGCTCTCCATTCTGAACCATCTTTCAGAACACTAGAAATGGAAAAACCTATGTTCATGCATTCTTCGTGCGTTCTCAATCCGGAATAGGTGGTTTATCAAGAGGTGTACGAAACGAATAAGATGTACATGAGAGGTGTCACGGTGATAGAACCCGAATGATTGCCGAAATTCGCTCCCATGCTATGCCATCTTAATGAACCATTGGTTGATCCACCGCCAAGGTATTTTTATCACAATTCTTGCTTTATAATGTTTTTCTTACTTATTTATAAAGATATTAATCTTCATTATGTTCGAATATTATTTTCATTTATAGATATAATCAAGGAACTTTGAAGATCATTTGCTGCGTGTCTGGTACATTCGGAAAGGTTGGATGGGCACTATCATCGATGGGCATAGAGCATCCGTGGACGGTGTCAAGTAATTCGTGTATTTCTTCTTGAAGGGTCAAGTGTGCCCTAAGCTGAAACGATTTGTCCCGTCGCTGCTGACGACACCTGGGAGCATCACCAAGTCATGGGCCAGGTAAATCGTTATTCTATCTCCTTTCGATTTCACATTGATTCATCGAATATATTACATCAATTCAATACGATTTTTTCAGGTTGATACGCACTCAAGCAATAGTACAAACGTTGCAGTCGCAGGGAGTCGTGTCCAAAGACAAACTGCTAGAAATCTGGGGTTCGGATAAAAAATGTGAGATTTTAATTTATAAAATAATATTTAAATATTATCATAGACTTCTATACAATACTAGACCGCTGACAGGCATCTCGGCCATGATGCTTGCCGCTATGTTGATTTTAGTCAAGATATACTATACTACAGATTCTATACAAGTGGTTTATACAAGATTTCTACACAATAGTCTGGCATATACAGAATGTCCAAAAGAAAGGGTTTAATACTACAGGAGTAGTGGTTCGATTTCGGCATCCAAGTATGCTACACGTCGAAGGCATGACTTACAAACTTATTGATAACATGTACCAATATTTAACACAAAAACATTCGCCTGCTTTGTTATGTACTGTAATAACGAATGCAGATAAACGCACATCATGAGCAACTGAACACCCGATAGTGACTTAATTCAATATAGCCGCATCCTTCACTGCCACTTGCATCTCGCACTCATCAACTTTTCGACAGTGCGTCCATAGACGTTAGTGGCCTAGTCTAAAAGTCTGTGGATATTATATATTTATAATAATATATCCGATACGAACATTTCTATGTTCATATCGGAAAGACGTTATATATTGCCAGTCACGGTCGATTTAAATTACTTTAATTGTTATTCTATATACTGGCGAAAGAAAATTTAGTATTCTGTTTTTTAGTATTCTGTTTAATATTATTATATATTTACAACATTATGATAATAATATATATATTATATATATTTATATAGCTAATTTTGCATGTTATTTCGCGATTAACGCTGGAATGTTTTAATTGCAGTTCTGTTGTCAGCTTACCAGAAGTGGCTGCCGGAATCCGCGCACACAGAAGTGGCACAGATATGGCCGCCTTTGTAATTAAGAATAAAACATTAGGATTATAATTATACAGTTTTTTAGATAATTAAATTATTTTATATATGAAAAAAATCGAAATGCATCAGTTTTAGCCTTCCAGCAAGGGGTCGATTGCGTATCTTGAAATTAGGTAAAAATTACAAAAGTGAGAAAATTTATTAGCGTATATTTATGATTTTATTTATCAAAATCTAATAAACTCTGTTAACTTTTGTCATTTTTACCTCGTTTCAAGATACACAATCGACCTCCAGACGTACATACGCGGCGGTTTATTTTATCGACTTTAAAAGTTGGCGGGAAGTCAACTTTTCGTCATGACGGGAAGTCGACTTTTCATCATGACGGGAAGTCGACTTTTACCGAAACTGGATGACTTAATTATTGGCAGAGAAGTCGACTTTTTTAAGGCCAAAAGTCGACTTGAAGTCGACTTGAAGTCGGCGAATGTCCCAAGAAACGCCGACTAAAAGTCGACTTTCTGTCATGACGGGAAGTCGACTTTTCGTCATGACGGGAAGTCGACTTCTTGTCATGACAGAAAGTCGACTTTTAGTCGGCGTTTCTTGGGACATTCGCCGACTTCAAGTCGACTTCAAGTCGACTTTTGGCCTTAAAAAAGTTGACTTCCCGCCAAGTCAGTTTCGGTAGAAGTCGGCTTCAAGTCGACTTTTTGCTCTTAGGGTAGCTGCCCCTGGTAACCATCTCCGATAGAAAACGATTAAAAACGGCTATATTTGTATCGTTTTTAATAGTATCTTATCGGTTCTATCGTTGCATATTTAGAAGACAGATAAAACATTAATCGAATTGAATCGGTTTCTATCGTTTTAGGTTTGAATAAGAAAATAACTATACAAATTTTATAGTTATGAATCGTTTTCTATATGTACAATTATTGCCTGTCTGAATCAATCGTATATACACGATATAATATGTATCGTTATTTATGGTAATAATTTTACCGTATGCATTAATACGGATATATAAGAATAAAATGATAGACATCTTATCGATATTTATATGACTTAACCGAACCGATACATCTATCGTTTCTTATCAGGATTTTCTGACATACAACTTATCATCTTCTTTACGGCAACAAATCGGTTCGTTTTCTATCGTATATCAATGATATAAATTGAATCGTTTGTAAACCTTCTACTTTGTATATGTTTGTATAAGGTTAAAACGATAGACATCTCGTCGATATTTATACAACTTAACCGAACCGATACATATCTATCGTTTCTTATCAGGATTTTCCGACATACAACTTATCATCTTCTTTACGGCAACAAATCAGTTCGTTTTCTATCGTATATCAATGATATAAATTGAATCGTTTGAAAACCTTCTACTTTGTATATGTTTGTATAAGGTTAAAACGATAGACATCTCGTCGATATTTATACAACTTAACCGAACCGATACATCTATCGTTTCTTATCAGGATTTTCCGACATACAACTTATCATCTTCTTTACGGCAACAAATCGGTTCGTTTTCTATCGTATATCAATGATATAAATTGAATCGTTTGAAAACCTTCTACTTTGTATATGTTTTTATAAGGTTAAAACGATAGACATCTCGTCAATATTTATACAACTTAACCGAACCGATACATCTATCGTTTCTTATCAGGATTTTTTGACATACAACTTATCATTTTTAGTCCGGGAGTCAGGGCTATTAAAAAATGAGAATATTATAGTTTACTGCGCAAAGCTGGAACTTTTTTAAATCGATTCTTATGATATTCCGTAACAAGTGTGTAAAGTCTCTAGAATCAACTCGGCCCGCTTTGCCTTTTTTTGTTGCAAAATATATTAAAAAAACGCGTTTCTGTATAGTTTTCTTTAAATAACTCCTTCTGTGTTAGTCAAACGACAAAACTTGAAGAGAAAAAAATTGTTCGGAAGAAAATTTCCTACAAGAATAAGCCTTAAAAATTTTTTTTAAAATTTTTTTAAATTGCAAAATTGCAAAAAATACGCAAGAAAAGGGCCATTTTTACAGGTTCCCGAAAACTGGGTTAAAAATTATCATATTTAAGCGGACATTTACTCAATGATACCTTTCAGTATGCTGAACAAGTGTGCACAAGGCTCGCCTCCAATTTTTATATGGCTGTCTATTAACAAATTATTTATGCAAATCGGGCGCTTGGCTCTCACGTCTGAACGGGTGAACTTATTTTGATGTACTTTATCGGAAATGAAAGGTAACGATGTCTAGTTCATAAATTTAAAATAATTTTTTTTTCTAAAATTTGACTATTATTTAAAACAATTTAAATTTTGCATATTAAATATCGGCGTTGTTTATTGACGTTACCTTTTATTTCCAATAAAGTGCATCAAAATAAGTTCATCCGTTCAGACGTGAGAGCCAAGCTCCCGATTTGCATAAATAATTTGTTAATAGACAGCCATAAAATTTTATACTGTATACAGTATAAAATATCACAAAAATAATTTGTTATTAATTAATACGTATTTTTCCTAATATATCTTGTTTATCTCCGTTAATACTGAGAATATGACATTCATAATGTGATAATCATAAAATTCGGAAAATTTCAAGCAGATTAAAAAAAAAACGTTTGGATACGTGCTTTTGTTGCAGAGAAAAGTAATTGTTAATTAAGCGAGTTTGGCGGACGCAGCGGTGACTCGCGCGCCTGCGAGCCACCGCAGTCGAGCCGCCGCGCGCCGCTGCGTCCGCTCCAGCGCTCTAAAACCGCTGTATTCGACATTTTTTTTCGCCGAACCTGGCAGTCGAATTGCAGCGAAAAAAATGCCGCCGTTAAAGCACTCACTCCAGTACCTTCACATTAAATTTCAAGTAAAAATATGAAATAGTTTAGCTGTAATTATCAATTATGTAAAAGTCAATTATCTCGGCTTCTATTGGTCGTATCGGGACGTTTTTTTTTAATTCATAATTTTTTAAACGCAAATCAATGGTGCTATTTGCATTACTCTACGCCAATAAACAACGCCGATATTTAATATGCGAAATTTAAATTGTTTTAAATAATAGTCAAATTTTAGAAAAAAAAATTTATTTTAAATTTATAAACTAGACATCGTTACCTTTCATTTCCGATAAAGTGCATCAAAATAAGTTCACCCGTTCAGGCGTGAGAGCCAAGCGCCCGATTTGCATAAATAATTTGTTAATAGGCAGCCATATAAAAATTGGAGGCGAGCCTTGTGCACACTTGTCAGCATACTGAAAGGTATCATTGAGTGAATGTCCGCTTAAATATGATAATTTTTAACCCAGTTTTCGGGAACCTGTAAAAATGGCCCTTTTCTTGCGTATTTTTTGCAATTTTGCAATTTAAAAAAAATTTTTTAAGGCTTATTCTTATAGGAAATTTTCTTCCGAACAATTTTTCTCTCTTCAAGTTTTGTCGTTTGACCAACACAGAAGGAGTTATTTAAAGAAAACTATACGGAAACGCGTTTTTTAAATATATTTTGCAATAAAAAAAGGCGAAACGGGCCGAGTTGATTCTAGAGACTTTATACACTTGTTACGGGATATCATAAGAATCGATTAAAAAAAGTTCCAGCTTTGCGCCGTGAACTTCAATATCTAATTCCCTGACTCCCGGACTACTTCTTTACAGCAGCAAATCGGTTCGTTTTCTATCGTATATCAATGATATAAATTGAATCCGCATCAACCAAATCGGCGATTAGTTCGCGACAATGCCGCTAAACCGCGCATGATGAAAAACGCTTCTCGTATTTAAAATACGTCCAGTCATAATATATAAGCAGACCGCCTGTGAAGCAAAAAGCAGAGAAATCCAGTATCGTAACTAGAGGGATCTCTTCATATAAGGACCTCCTGGCGGTAGCCGCCCCGGTCACCGAAAACCGAGCCCGGCTGCCTCTGACTCCTGGTGCTAGTTGCCCCGTTCCCGGAATTCTTCAAAACGATAAAAACCGTTTGAAAGAAATGAATCGATATGAATCTGTTTCCTTAATTCACGATTTGTAACGATTGAAATTGATTGACTAAAACCGATTCAAACAATTCATTAACCATATTAAAAACGATAGAAACTGATGTGCAGCTGATAAGACATTTACGATAGAATCCTATATGTATTTTGTAACGTGAGTTTCTGATAGAGTACTGTAAATAAACGATTCACTAACCGTATCAAAAACGATAAAAACTGATGTATAGCTGATAAGACATTTACGATAGGATCCTAAGTATTTTGTAACGTGAGTTTCTGATAGAGTACCGTAAATAAACGATTCACTAACCGTATTAAAAACGATAAGAAATTTTTTTATCGTTTTCTATCGGAGATGGTTACCAGGGGCACTAGTTCAGAGTTCATCCTTTTCCTTCCAATGTGGTGTGAAAAAGATAAACTCTGAACTATAAGTGCATCCAGTTCAGCTGCAAAGAACAGACCTCTTATGTAACGCACAATACTGTCAGTATTGTGCGTTACATAAGACAAAGACTTAAGGCATAAAACACTACCAAGACAGCCATTCTGCTTAGGCTCTAAAGCCCCTTGCACAATAGGCGATAGCGATAGCGATAGCGACAGCGACAAGGTTGCCGACAAAGGTATACCTTTGTCGGCAACCTTGTCGCTGTCGCTATCGCTATTTCTATCGCCTATTGTGCAAGGGGCTTAAGGCTCCTGGGTATCTGCCGCGGCCATGTTGAATCGTGACGTCAGAAGCAAGAAAACGACACGTTGAAAATTCTTGCGTGGTACTTCCAAATAAAAAGATATTTGCACAAAATAACACTTGAGATCACTTCAGGACACTTCAAAAATACTTCGGCTGGCATCCCTTTCCCTTGACAATTATTAAATAACCGTAAAATGAACGTGATACGAAGCCTGTACGATCCCAATTATGGGGGGGACACATGGGGAAGGAACACATGCGATCTGCCAACTCGGAAAGAGTGGTAAAAACTTCTTAAACGTAGTACATTCCTTGCTAATCTGAAGAACTCGAAATATTTTTGAAGTGTGCTGAAGTGATCTGTAGTGTTATTTTAAGCAAATATCCTTTTATTTGGAAATACTACGCAAGAATTCTCAACGTGTCAATTCTCAACATTTCTCGCTTATTCTCCATTGGAGAGAGTGAGAGGAGATAGTTCTTATTTCTACCGCGACGGTACGTCGCCACCGTCACCGCGGAGTTCTCGGCTCAGGGACTAAGGAGCCTTAAAATAACTAATCTTTTTTTCTAGGCTTTCAATCTTAGTTCTAATTACACGATATTGTTCTGAAATGTTTTCCCTAGTTCGTACCGTATCTCATTTTGTACATATAAATTGCAGTATTTTTGTATAAGCAAATATTGTCGTCAGTGACAGCTCTATGTGCTCAAATTTTTAATTTTTTTTGTTTTTGATATAAAGTCGACCAGCTCGAACTACATTTTTGTGCGCACTTCAATTCTGTAAAAGAATTTTGCAATTCCGTAAAGCCAATTAAAAGTTTAACTCATTTAACTAAATGTCGGTAACGACTGCCACTATAGGATGCCCTTAAGATATGTCATTAATCAATCACAGAGCCGTTTTAGCATCTTAAAACATTACTTAAGACATTACTTAAGACTTGAAATAAGAACTTATTATACTATATGAACAAGTTTGATAAATGGACAGTGATAAGATTATCGCATTCACTTCAAGCTATTTGGACCGAAAATGGTGACGACAATCGCTTAGCTGATCAGCAAAAAAATATAATCTAGATAAATGTTAATGTTAATGTTTAAAAGTTTAGGCTGTTTAAAAATTAGGTTAAGTGAAGTAAAACCATATATACAAAAACCATTTTCAGTGCGGTTTTTGCAATTTTTTGCACAGCAGGCTGGCACTGTAACTGTCCCTGCACCGTCAACGATAGAAAACGATAAAAAATTTCTTATTGTTTTTAATACGGTTAGTGAATCGTTTATTTACGGTACTCTATCAAAAACTCACGTTACAAAATACTTAGGATCCTATCGTAAATGTCTTTTATCAGCTATACATCAGTTTTTATCGTTTTTAATACGGTTAGTGAATCGTTTATTTACGGTACTCTATCAGAAACTCACGTTACAAAATACTTAGGATCCTATCATAAATGTCTTATCAGCTGCACATCAGTTCCCAGATAGCACAGCTGATCTTTATGAATTCATAAAGATCAGATTCAGATCTTTTTGAATTCATAAAGATCAGCTGTGCTATCTGGGTTTCTATCGTTTTTAATATGGTTAATGAATTGTTTGAATCGGTTTTAGTCAATCCATTTCAATCGTTACGAATCGTGAATTAAGGAAACAGATTCATATCGATTCATTTCTTTCAATCGGTTTTTATCGTTTTGAAGAATGCCGGGAACGGGGCAACTAGCGCCAGGAGTCGGAGGCAGCTGGGCTCGGTTTTTGGTGTCCGGGGCGGCTACCGCCAGGAGGTCCTTATATGAAGAGATCACTCCAGTTACGATACTGGATTTCTCTGCTTTTTGCTTCGCAGGCGGTCTGCTTATGTATTATGACTGGATGTATTTTAAATACGAGAAGCGTTTTTCACCATGCGCGGTTTAACGGCATTGTCGCGAACTAATCGCCGATTTGGTTGATGCGGATTCAATTTATATTATTGATATACGATAGAAAACGAACCGATTTGCTGCTGTAAAGAAGTAGTCCGGGAGTCAGGGGATTAGATATTGAAGTTCACGGCGCAAAGCTGGAACTTTTTTTAATCGATTCTTATGATATCCCGTAACAAGTGTATAAAGAGTCTAGAATTAACTCGGCCCGCTTCGCCTTTTTTTATTGCAAAATATATAAAAAAACGCGTTTCTGTATAGTTTTCTTTAAATAACTCTTTCTGCGTTGGTCAAACGACAAAACTTAAAGAGAGAAAAATTGTTCGGAAGCAAATTTCCTATAAGAATAAACCTTAAAAAATTTTTTTAAATTTTTTAAAATTGCAAAATTGCAAAAAATACGCAAGAAAAGGGCCATTTTTTACAGGATCCCGAAAACGGGTTAAAAATTATCATATTTAAGCGGACATTCACTCAATGATACCTTTCAGTATGCTGAACAAGTGTGCACAAGGCTAGCCTCCAATTTTTATATGGCTGCCTATTAGCAAATTATTTATGCAAATCGGGCGCTTGGCTCTCACGTCTGAACGGGTGAACTTATTTTGATGCACTTTATCGGAAATGAAAGGTAACGATGTCTAGTTTGTAAATTTAAAATAAAAATTTTTTTTCTCTAAAATTTGACTATTATTTAAAACAATTTAAATTTTGCATATTAAATATCGGCGTTGTTTATTGGCGTAGAGTAATGCAAATAGCACTATTGGTTTGCGCTTAAAAAATTATGAATTTAAAAAAAAAACGTCCCGATACGACCAATAGAAGCCAAGATAATTGACTTTTACATAATTAATGATTACAGCTAAACTATTTCATATTTTTACTTGAAATTTAATGTGAAGGTACTGGAGTGAGTGCTTTAACGGTGGAATTTTTTTGCTGCAATTCGACTGCCAGGTTCGGCGAAAAAAAAAGTTGAATACAGCGGTTTTAGGGAGCGAGAGCGCTGGAGCGGACGCAGCGGCGCGCGGCGGCTCGACTGCGGCGGCTCGCAGGCGCGCGAGCCGCCGCTGCGTCCGCCAAGCTCGCTTAATTAACAATTACTTTTCTCTGCAACAAAAGCACGTTTCCAAACGATTTTTTTTAAATCTGCTTGAAATTTTCCGAATTTTATGATTATCACATTATGAATGTCATATTCTCAGTATTAACGGAGATAAACAAGATATATTAGGAAAAATACGTATTAATTAATAACAAATGATTTTTTTGATATTTTATACTGTATACAGTATAAAATTTTAATACTGTTATTCCGTTTATTCCGTTATTCCGTTAATACTGAGAATATAACATTCATAATGTGATAATCATAAAATTCAAAAAATTTCAAGCAGATTAAAAAAAATCGTTTGGATACGTGCTTTTGTTGCAGAGAAAAGTAATTGTTAATTAAGCGAGCTTGGCGGACGCAGCGGCGGCTCGCGCGCCTGCGAGCCGCCGCAGTCGAGCCGCCGTGCGCCGCTGCGTCCGCTCCAGCGCTCTCGCTTTAAAACCGCTGTATTCAACATTTTTTTTCGCCGAACCTGGCAGTCGAATTGCAGCAAAAAAAATTCCACCGTTAAAGCACTCACTCCGGTTTTCCTCTCTTCAAGTTTTGTCGTTTGACCAACACAGAAGGATTATTTAAAGAAAACTACACAGAAACGCGTTTTTTTATATATTTTGCAATAAAAAAAGGCGAAGCGGGCCGAGTTGATTCTAAAGACTTTACACACTTGTTACGGGATATCATAAGAATCGATTAAAAAAAGTTCCAGCTTTGCACCGTAAACTTTAATAACAAGATTAAAGAGGCTCTGCTTGGAAATCCAGGAAAATAAATTGGCTAATTAAGAGCCGTTCGCTGCTTGTGGTGCGAAATTGATAAACAATCAAATGATTCTACTAAAACTTTATTAAAATTTGAACGTTTCGGTCAAGGTTCTGACCATCTTCAGCAACTAGAAAAAACAATAAATATAAAGTAAACTTAAATGACACAAAATCTAGTGAACTTTAACTCGGAAAACGTACAGATGCGCTTACATAGAAATCTAAATTTATAGTTAAAAACGGCATTCGTCCGAACGGATGGAAAGGGAAACGTTACAGTTCCTCATGGTTCCTGCCAAAGGATGGTATATCGACACCTAAATGAATTCAAATTAGTTTTGTCAAAGGATAAAGACCAAAAGGAAACTCACCTCATCCATCCGCAAGGAAAACCTTCCGTATCGAGTAACGTGACGGTACTAACGATTTATAAAAGTCAAACGGAACAGATGACGTACAAAAACAGATAAGAAGCATTGTTATTAAATTCGTTCTAACTTGTTTATAATCGGCAGATATGAGCAATGGAGATTGTCCGTATCTGTTTGTAAATTTAAACCGTTGTCTTGTCGAGCAATAAAAATCATTTCGGATAACATTCTCTTTTTATAAAACCGCTCTTCGTCTAAGATCTCGACTCCATTCCAATTGAAATCATGACCCTCCAATCTATGTTCTGTTATGACAGATTTTTGACTGTTCTTTTTGTTAATCTGTTTACAATGTTCTGATATTCGGGTGCTTAGTAGACGTTTAGTCTGTCCTACATATGAAGCGTCACAATTATTGCAAGAAATTTTGTAAACAACATTTTTATGAGAGTCAGAGGGAATTGCATCTTTGTGAACACGAATGTATTTACTCAGTTTATTCATGCCGAAAAATGCAATTTGTGTCGTTTTTATGTCACGAATAACGGTATTAAATTGCTCAGATATGAGCGGAATATACGGTATGGTAAAAAAGCTTGGCCGTTCTGAGTCATCGACAGAGGGTGGTAACAAATTCAAGTTCTCATTATTATACAGAGTGGTTAAACTTTTAAGACGGTCTTTCACAATGTTAAAAATGAAATTGAGGGGGTAACCGTTATTAAGTAAAACAACAAAACCGCTGAAAACAACATTCAGAAGTTCCCATCTAACTTTAGAACGAACATACGTAATAGAATTACGCCCATTATTAATAATGTGATTAATTGCTCTATCAAACTATCAGCTACGGACAAGTCTCTCGTTAACGCTTTCCGTTCAGTAAAAAACTTCATACGTGACAATCCCAATGTGCTGTTCACTAGAGCGGATAAAGGGAATGTAACGGTGGCTCTCGACAAAGCTGAATATATGCGCAAAATGTTAATTCATCTTAATGATAGAGACACATATTCCATCGTTAAAAAAGATCCGACTAAAAAACTTATTAATGATTTGCATAATACGCTAATGAGATGGAAAAAGCATGACTATATTGACGATATTACTTATAAACGCCTGAACTGCACCGACGGTTTGTTACCTAGAGCTTATGGTTTACCAAAAATCCATAAAAATGGTCAACCTCTTAGAATCATCATTTCCTCCATCAATAGCCCACTTTATGCCTTAGCGTCCATGTTACACGAGATCATTTTCAAGTCCATTCCAAAATCATCTAGTTTCATCTCTAATAGTTTTCAATTAGTTGATAGATTGAATAACTTATACATTGAGGAGGGATACGAGTTGATCTCGTTGGATGTGATCTCGTTGTTCACGAACGTTCCGACCGATCTCGCGATTGACAGTATTAATAGTCGTTGGCATTACATCGAAACAAATTGCGGCATTCCTCGGGATGAGTTTCTATCGGCTCTTAGATTCGTCCTCGAGTCTACTTACTTCACATTCGATGGAGTTATTTACAGACAAACCTTCGGTGCACCAATGGGCTCCCCGCTTTCTCCTACAATTGCGGATACTACTTTACAAGATTTAGAAAACAAAGCGATCTCGACACTTGGGATATCTCTCCCCTTTTATTTACGTTATGTAGATGACGTTGCATTGGCGGCTCCGGCTTCCTCGCTTGACCGCTTATTGCAGATTTTTAATTCTTTTCATCCAAGACTCCAATTCACATTGGAAGTCGGAACTGACCATAGATTAAATTTTCTGGACGTTACCTTCATTTTAAATAATAACCATATCATTTTCGACTGGTATCATAAACCTACGTTTTCGGGGAGATATCTCAATTTTGAGTCAAAGCATCCGATTTGCCACAAGAGAGGCACGGTTATTTCACTTGTAGATAGGGCCTTCCGTCTCTCTCATCCGATTTTCCGCAGTAAAAATATTATATTTGCTATTAATTGTTTACTTAATAACGGTTACCCCCTCAATTTCATTTTTAACATTGTGAAAGACCGTCTTAAAAGTTTAACCACTCTGTATAATAATGAGAACTTGAATTTGTTACCACCCTCTGTCGATGACTCAGAACGGCCAAGCTTTTTTACCGTATATTCCGCTCATATCTGAGCAATTTAATACCGTTATTCGTGACATAAAAACGACACAAATTGCATTTTTCGGCATGAATAAACTGAGTAAATACATTCGTGTTCACAAAGATGCAATTCCCTCTGACTCTCATAAAAATGTTGTTTACAAAATTTCTTGCAATAATTGTGACGCTTCATATGTAGGACAGACTAAACGTCTACTAAGCACCCGAATATCAGAACATTGTAAACAGATTAACAAAAAGAACAGTCAAAAATCTGGCATAACAGAACATAGATTGGAGGGTCATGATTTCAATTGGAATGGAGTCGAGATCTTAGACGAAGAGCGGTTTTATAAAAAGAGAATGTTATCCGAAATGATTTTTATTGCTCGACAAGACAACGGTAAATTTAAACGTTTAAATTTAAACAGATACGGACAATCTCCATTGCTCATATCTGCCGATTATAAACAAGTTAGAACGAATTTAATAACATTGCTTCTTATCTGTTTTTATATGTCATCTGTTCCGTTTGACTTTTATAAATCGTTAGTACCGTCACGTTACTCGATACGGAAGGTTCTCCTTGCGGATGGATGAGGTGAGTTTTCTTTTGGTCTTTATCCTTTGACAAAACTAATTTGAATTCATTTAGGTGTCGATATACCATCCTTTGGCAGGAACCATGAGGAACTGTAACGTTTCCCTTTCCATCCGTTCGGACGAATGCCGTTTTTAACTATAAATTTAGATTTCTATGTAAGCGCATCTGTACGTTTTCCGAGTTACCGTTCACTAGATTTTGTGTCATTTAAGTTTACTTTATATTTATTGTTTTTTCTAGTTGCTGAAGATGGTCAGAACCTTGACCGAAACGTTCAAATTTTAATAAAGTTTTAGTAGAATCATTTGATTGTTTATCAATTTCGCACCACAAGCAGCGAACGGCTCTTAATTAGCCAATTTATTTTCCTGGGTAAACTTTAATATTCTCATTTTTTAATAGCCCTGACTCCCGGACTAAAGATGATAAGTTGTATGTCAGAAAATCCTGATAAGAAACGATAGATGTATCGGTTCGGTTAAGTTGTATAAATATCGACGAGATGTCTATCGTTTTAACCTTATAAAAACATACAAAGTAGAAGGTTTTCAAACGATTCAATTTATATCATTGATATACGATAGAAAACGAACCGATTTGCTGCCGTAAAGAAGATGATAAGTTGTATGTCGGAAAATCCTGATAAGAAACGATAGATGTATCGGTTCGGTTAAGTTGTATAAATATCGACGAGATGTCTATCGTTTTAACCTTATAAAAACATATACAAAGTAGAAGGTTTTCAAACGATTCAATTTATATCATTGATATACGATAGAAAACGAACCGATTTGCTGCCGTAAAGAAGATGATAAGTTGTATGTCGGAAAATCCTGATAAGAAACGATAGATGTATCGGTTCGGTTAAGTCATATAAATATCGATAAGATGTCTATCATTTTATTCTTATATATCCGTATTAATGCATACGGTAAAATTATTACCATAAATAACGATACATATTATATCGTGTATATACGATTGATTCAGACGGGCAATAATTGTACATATAGAAAACGATTCATAACTATAAAATTTGTATAGTTATTTTCTTATTCAAACCGATAGAAACCGATTCGATTCGATTAATGTTTTATCTGTCTTCTAAATATGCAACGATAGAACCGATAAGATACTATTAAAAACGATACAGATATAGCCGTTTTTAATCGTTTTCTATCGGAGATGGTTACCAGGGAAGTGTAGAACGACGGAGTAGGGAGGCGGAAAAGGAAAAAAGGAGAAAGGAAAGGTTAGTTATTTAATCAATAGAATATCATTCAATATGCAAGACTTAATATTTTACAGTTTTGTCCAATTAATAAGGGAAAGAGAACGAAAAAGGAAACAAAATAAAGATCGTGAAAGAGAACGGAGAGAGAGAGAGCGAGAAAGTGTGGAAGAGGAAAAGAAAAGTGAAGATCGAGAACGAAGTATAGAGGCGGAAGAGAAAAGAGAAAAAAGAAAACGAGAAAGAGAACGTGAGAGAAGAGATCGAGAGAGAAGAGTTCTGGAAAGAAAACGGAGAGAGAGAGACCGAGAAAGATTGGAAAACTACAAGGAAAAGGAAATAGATACAGATAATTCCGGTAAAAAATATATATAATACAGTCAAAATAATAAAAAAACTTAAATAATTAAAAAGATCATTTAATTATTTGAGTTTTTCTTTCTATTTAAAAAAAGTGAATAATTTTTAAGAGAACACTAAATCAACATTTCTTAACCTTATCAATATTAGGAAGCAGAGGAGGTTGGGAAGAGAGAAGAAGAGTACGCAGAGGTGGTTGGGGAGCGAGAGGAAGATGACATAGAGGAATTTGGGGACGGATAGGACGAGGAACAGGATGCGGAAGGGATTGGGCAGGAATTTGGGGAAGACAAGGACGAGGAGGAGATTGGGATGAAAGTGTGGAAGAGGAAGAGAAAAATGAATAACGACAACTAAGTATAGAGGCGGAAGAGGAAAGAGAAAAAAGAAAACGAGAAAGAGAACGTGAGAGAAGAGATCGAGAGAGAAGAGTTCTGGAAAGAAAACGGAGAGAGAGGGACCGAGAAAGTGTGGAAAACGAAGAGGACAAGGAAAAAGATACAGATGATTCCGGTAAAAAAATTTGTTAGTTAAAAACATGAATATATAATTATATATATAAATATATATAAATATATATATATATATATATATATATATATATATATATATATAAACATATACACAAAAAAAATAATAGAAAAAGGAATTTAAAAATAATTAAAAAGATCATTTTTGCATTACATTTTTTATAAAAAGTGAATAAGTTTGAAGTTAAGGGAATACTAAATCAACATTTCTTTATATATAAATATACATAAATATATCCCTATAAGCGCATAATATTCCTAGAATATTATATGAATATTATTAAAAATTAAAATAATATTAAAATAATATTCCTAGAATATGATATAATATTTTTTAATATCGTGGGACTATTCTGTGGATGTTATATGTCCACTTCATATAATATTAAATAAATAATATTATTTAATGTTATTAAAATATTATTTGAGAAAAGAAAAATTATTTAATATATTTAATATTATTTAATATAATTTTATATAATATTATTTAATATTATAATAATATTCTGAATATTTAAGAATTAATATTATTTAATATTATAATGATATTCTGAATATTAAAAAGTAATATTATTTAATATTATTTAATATTATAACAATTAAGTTATGTGATCGGTAATCGCTACTCTGCATGAAGATATATGCATGAAGATATATGATATATGGACAAATGGGAAAAATTATAAATTTTATTACTTTCATCAAATAAAATATTTATTCATAATTTCGTACATCTTTTAATTCGTAGAGCAAATCTTCTAATCTTAAAAAAAAACAATCTTTCAGGAAACGGTATTTATCGTTTAGATTAGATAACTAATTGTAAGATATATCTCACACAATAAACATAAATTATAAAAAAATCGTCAGACAATAAAGGTATATCTTAATAAACAGAAATTATTTTAAAAAAACATAAAATGCATGACTTCTTTTTTTTTCATTAAATTTCAAATTAAATGCTATAGGAAAATAATCATTCTTGTCTCTTGTTTTTTAGTCGATCCGTTGCGTGAGCTAACCAAATTTTAATAGGTGCGCTTACATCCCCCTCAGTGACATCCTTGAACTTGCTTCTTACAACACCTAAAATAATCATAAAACGTAATTATAGAACAAAATAATAAATTTAAACTTTGATAATGTAAATATATTTTGTTGTTAAAATGTAATGAAATTCAAAGAAAAAATTAAGTATATAAAATTTCGTGTCATGCAAAAAATAAAGTTTGAACGTGCCATTATTAACAATTTTATAATATATTTCAAGAAATGTTTACTTCTTTAAATCTCAAAAAGTAGTATTAACATTTACCTACATAAAAAATAGAATTTTTTACTCATATGGAAAATAATTAAAAAAATTAAAAAATGGCATTATCAAATGTTTTGTAACATGTCAACAACTCTATACTTTTACATAAACGACGTTATCAATTTAAGTAAATTATAAGTCTATTCTTACCATATATTATTTTCCATAAAAACAATGTTTCAAATCTGTTTGTTTTCTTTTTGTCCAGTCCAACTGAATTTTGTAGCTACTTCGTTTGTAAACAATGTTGTCATAATTCTCGTAACGGTTTTTTTCATAGTACTTTGTGAGTAGAAATAAAGTGCCGATTTCTGTAAAAAAATAAATTTTGATAACGGATATTTACAATAATATACCAATTACATTTCTAAAAAAAAGTGGAAATACTGTAAAACTTAAAAAATGTCTAAATTTTTCTAAATAAGTAAAAAATATACAAGTATTATTCAATAATATGTTTATCTATACTTACAACTTGGTTTTTAAATGTCTCATCATGTTTTAATTGTTTCGGTACTGTAATTAAGCCATCCTTCAGTAAAACTATGTAAAATTTGTCATTTTTCTGTACTTTTCCTGGAAACAAATGGTAAAAATGTACGCACATGCTAACATTTTGCTTCTTAGGTTATTTTATGCAATGTAGTACTTACCTATGACACTCATAATGCTGATTAATTATAAATACGTGGAAACGTATTTCTAGATTTTTCCTTTGTCGAACGGAATTTCACTGCGTACTGCTGAACAACGTGTACGCTCGGACACGGTCGCTCGCTTGTATGCGACTGTGCGACCACGTGCGACCAAAAGCCGATCACTGGCGGCACCGTATTTCTAGATTTTTCCTTTGTCGAACGGAATTTCACTGTGTACTACTAATTAGCCTACGCTGCAGAACGTGTGACGACGTGGCATTAGATATTATAAATACGTGGCACCGTATTTCTAGATTTTTCCTTTGTCGAACGAAATTTCACTGTGTACTACTAACTATAGCCTATGCTGAACAACGTGTGTGCCGACGACGCACCAGCCGAATATTGCCTTTTACCAGCCATGCGCTGGCCGCGCTGTCCGTGGAGGGGAGCTAGGCTCGGTCGCTCGCTTGTATGCGACCAGCGACCGTGCGACTACGTGCGCAGCTAGCTAGCCGGCCTAGCTCCCCTCCACGGACAGCGCGGCCAGCGCATGGCTGGTAAAAGGCAATATTATACACACACACACACACACACACACACACGCACGCACGCACGCACGCACGCACGCACGCACGCACGCACGCACGCACGCACGCACGCACGCACGCACGCACGCACGCACGCACGCACGCACGCACGCACGCACGCACGCACGCACGCACGCACGCACGCACGCACGCACGCACGCACGCACGCACGCACGCACGGCACGCACGCACGCACGCACGCACGCACGCACGCACGCACGCACGCACGCACGCACGCACGCACGCACGCACGCACGCACGCACGCACGCACGCACGCACGCACGCACGCACGCACGCACGCACGCACGCACGCACGCACGCACGCACGCACGCACGCACGCACGCACGCACGCACGCACGCACGCACGCACGCACGCACGCACGCACGCACGCACGCACGCACGCACGCACGCACGCACGCACGCACGCACGCACGCACGCACGCACGCACGCACGCACGCACGCACGCACGCACGCACGCACGCACGCACGCACGCACGCACGCACGCACGCACGCACGCACGCACGCACGCACGCACGCACGCACGCACGCACGCACGCACGCACGCACGCACGCACGCACGCACGCACGCACGCACGCACGCACGCACGCACGCACGCACGCACGCACGCACGCACGGCACGCACGCACGCACGCACGCACGCACGCACGCACGCACGCACGCACGCACGCACGCACGCACGCACGCACGCACGCACGCACGCACGCACGCACGCACGCACGCACGCACGCACGCACGCACGCACGCACGCACGCACGCACGCACGCACGCACGCACGCACGCACGCACGCACGCACGCACGCACGCACGCACGCACGCACGCACGCACGCACGCACGCACGCACGCACGCACGCACGCACGCACGCACGCACGCACGCACGCACGCACGCACGCACGCACGCACGCACGCACGCACGCACGCACGCACGCACGCACGCACGCACGCACGCACGCACGCACGCACGCACGCACGCACGCACGCACGCACGCACGCACGCACGCACGCACGCACGCACGCACGCACGCACGCACGCACGCACGCACGCACGCACGCACGCACGCACGCACGCACGCACGCACGCACGGCACGCACGCACGCACGCACGCACGCACGCACGCACGCACGCACGCACGCACGCACGCACGCACGCACGCACGCACGCACGCACGCACGCACGCACGCACGCACGCACGCACGCACGCACGCACGCACGCACGCACGCACACACACACACACACACACGGCATTTTTTTTAGGCGATATTTCGACGTTTTACAACAATCTGAATATTGGCAGAAAAAACTCAAAAACCAATCTTTTCGTTGGTTTCTTCTACCCCTATTTCATATATAATTTTTTTAAATTTGGTTGACTAAACCCAACTTTATACGCAATCAAAGATTCATATACGAATTTACGAAAACAAAGCTTCCTCTATGAGGAAGCAAAACATATTACAAAATAATATTTTTTAAATATGTGTATAATATTATTAAAAACATTTAAAAAATACACATAAAGTCAATATTTCTAAATGTTAATTTAATGTTCCTTGCATGCTTAAGGATGTATATCCGTTATGTCGAAGTAGAAGGATGAAGCTGAAATTTACAGAGATTGTGCTTTTGTATGTCTCAAAAACCTGTGTTGATCGATTGTCTGACCCGTTTCTGAAATATGTGCTTTAAAAGTTACAGAATTGTATATGTATATAGATATACTTCCCTAAGAGCACAGTTGGCGGAAAGACGACGGCAAGTCGACTTTTATAAGCCG